>JAODGA020021247.1:0-16078 GCA_027574885.2 Drusilla canaliculata | reverse complement strand
TTATTTGATCTTAAAATGACCACATTGATAATATACCGAAGGAAACGAGTGTTGGTGACAGTAATGTTGTTTTCAGGTCTCTGGGCTGTAATGTATACCTCCGGATTGCTCTACAAAGGCCGGTTGGAACAACAGAACGTTTCGCATTGGGAAGCCATTATGAAGACGAATGTCCTCGGGCTGCTGCGCGTCGCGCGTACTTATCAGGGATTACTGCGTAACACCAATGGTCGCATCATCACGTTCGGCACCTCGGAGGGCGAGGAGGCCGGCCTGGTCGCCTACACGGCGTCCCGATATGCCATCAAAGGGGCCGGAAATGCGCTGCGCCAGGAACTCGCACCGCTCGGCATCGGCGTAGTCAACTTAAATCCGGCGGGGATTTCCAACGAATATATGCTGACACCACCCAAAATTGTCAAGTAAATATTATTACCAATAACACCCACATACATTGATCCCCTTAAGAGGCCATCTTAAATGGCGCTTATAAAATTACACCAAAAAGACGAATAAGAAAAAATGACCAATTTTATTTTTCAGCAAATCCAACGAAGTCTCTGTGGATCTCTCCGAATGCCTTGAATATCAACCTGTCGTCTTACCACACAAGTCTCTGCAAGTCATCGACGAAGTTCTATCAAGTCAGAAACCCAAACATAGTTATGATCTGATGGGTAAACGACTATGGCAGATTCGGCCATCTGACATCTTCAATATTGCTTGAAACCCACAAGAGACGTTTTTGAGTCCATGAACAACTAATGTCATTTTTGTATATATGTGTTATCCATTCTCTATGATTTAAGGAACATTTTTCTAATATTGTTGGTAACGTTACATTTTTCTGGCTACTTTGCTAATAATTATGCTAATAATATACGTTGTTGTATATAAATTTACATTAAATACGTTTATTTTCTATTCTGATACGTTTTACATGAATTGCGAATTACCATAGGCCACCTAGCTTGATAGCCTCCACTTTTGATCCTCTTAATAGCCGATCACATTCTGCGGTTCTAGCGGGAAGTATGAGAAGGACATCAGCACCAACCAAACTATTCAATCGGCTACTAATTTGATTTCCTGCGGGTTCGGCGAGGAATTTGCCATCTGGTGATTGTATCACCGTTGCTCGCATGTACTCAGGACGTGGATCAAGTTTTATTTCCATATCCTGTAAAGGTTTTTGATGTTTTATTGTATTCTGAAATTAATGCTATTCTAGTCTAGTAAAATCTAGCTATGGGAAGTATATATGAACAAAAATTCTATCCCTGCAAATTTTGAGCAAGAATTCCACAAAGAACAATATTTTCATATACCAAAAAAACACTTAGATGAGTTTTCTCCAATCTCATCATCTCCATACGTTGCAACGCCGGCAGCACAAACAGGATAAACGTGACGGAAGCAGAAACCGGATTGCCCGGAAGTGCAAACACCAATTTACGCCTCCCGTTGAAAACGCACGTCGCAAATGTTGTCGGTTTACCGGGCTTCATATCCACTCTCCCGAAATGAATCTGAGCCTCAAAATCTTGCAGCAATACCTGTTTGATTAAATCATACTCGCCCATCGATACACCCCCGGTGGTAATCAAAACATCGTGCTTATCAAACGCCAGCGCAATTTTTCCTTTAATTTCATTCGGGCTGTAAACAAACATTTATTAAAATTTTCAACCAATTACTAAACAAAGATAAGAACCCACTCGTCACGGGCAATTCCACAATCGGTTCCTTCGTAGTTATACTGCTTGAGTAAATTGATCAGAGTCAATTTGTTACTGTCGAAAATCCGCCCGGGTTCCAAAGATTGTCCATGTTTCTGCAACTCATTTCCGGATGAGATGATTCCGATTGTAAAGCGCGTATAGACGGAAATGTGAGTGATGCCAATCGCAGCCATGATGCCAATATGTGCGGCTGTTATCGATTCACGCTCATTGAGAATCTTTGCGTTTTCCGGGATGTCGGAACCAATTGGACTGGAAATAAAAATTGCTAGAGTTGAGTCGATCCTACAGGGAATACCAACCGTATATCTAGGCCCACTGAGGGATTGGTGTTGATTTTAACTTCAAGTTCAAGCATGTTATCATCACTTGCTGTAACTAGTTCTGTGTCTTCTACTTGGACAACAGCATCAGCACCATTGGGTACTGCAGCTCCTGTGCTAATTCGTGTAATCTGACCAGGTTGAAGAGTAAATTTGACAGGCTAAAAATAAAAGTCCCAAAAATTATCAAGTAGACTCATGTAGAAAAGATTTCCATTTCTTACAGAATCGCCAGCAGCAATAGCTTCAACAACTTTCCGTACCCCGGCACCATCACTGGCAATTACCGCATAGCCATCTTTAGTAGAAGCCGGGAATGGCGGTAATGGTGTTGTACTTATAACATCCTCCGCTAGTACCCGTCCCAAAGAGTTTTCAATTTTAATCAATTCTGTATTTCCTTTCAATTCCTTCCTGTATAGATCCACATGGTCCAGGATCAGCTTTGTAGCAACATCAACAGGAACCATCGGAAATGGAGACTTCCTATTTCTCAACGCGGCACAACCAACCCTGACCTTGCTAACTGCAGAAGCACTATGATCACCTTGTACAGACATGTGCATCTTTACAACCTCCGCTTTCCGATCCAGGAGCAAGTCAACCGCGTGTTTGAGTGGCTTAGCCACAAATCCAAAACACTCCACGGCTGCTTTCTTACTTCCGGGAAGGTTCAGAACCAGCGTGCGGCCACGCACCCCGCAAATGGCACGCGATAACAAAGCCATCGGTGTCACTTGCATGCTCATGTGATTGATGTGTTGACTCACGGCCGGCGCTAGTTTATCCAAGATGGCGCGTGTTGCCTCGGGGGTAACGTCCCGAGGAGCAAAACCGGTTCCACCGGTGGTGAGTATCACATTACATTCACCTACATCGCACCAGTTTCGCAGGGTTTGCTTGATCGTTTCATAATCATCGGGGATGCACTTAGTAAAGAGGATTTCGGCTTCCGGATAGTGTTGTTTCACTAAGGCTTGAAGTGCTGGACCAGAGTGGTCGATATTTTGTTTGTTGGAACATGTATCACTTACTGAAAAAATGACGATGAAAATTAAGGTAGATTAAAGTTACCAGAATTAACTTGGAATCTATTCTTTGGAGTAAAAAAAAATTATTCATAGGTAATGTAAACTTAATTAATAAACATGTAATTATCATTCAGACAGATTATAATCAAGCTGATCCAATTTAGATTGTTATTAGATGTTGTTGAACTCAAAGTTTACGTAATATTTCATTACAACATTTATATTACAGATGGCGCAATTTGTACGATTCAATGTTTAGTTACTATTCAATGTTGAGTCTACGTTCGGATTAACTTTCAAGCTTGTCTAGTTATTGTTTATTGATAATAAAGTTGTTTGTTATTACTCACTCGTTAGAATACCAAAGGTGAACGACATTTTTACGTTCACAAATCCACAAGTTGCCGAATTGAAGGTTATTTGCAACAAAATTGCGTTCCGTGCTCAATGCCTACTCCTGGTTGAGTAACTGCAAAGAAATATAAAATCAACATTTATTATGTTATACATAAAACACTTAAAAATACGTTTTTAAAACAAGTTCAACAATATATCGACGTTCAACAACGCTACGAATTGGTACTGCTTAAAAGACGATCTAAAATAAATTCCACTTCCACTTGGCCACGATAGCAATGTTTTCGTTTCTAGCATACTTTTTTACGCTAGAGCGACGTCATCATCACCGTAATTTAAACTACTACAAAACTAATAATGATTCTCACGTTTATAAAAAATATTTTGCAGCATATTACGCGTGTTGGAATGTTATATAGCGAGTAAAAATGTGTTTGCAATACAAGTTTGAAAACTGATAACACAAGTTCACGAATTTTTAGATCTCACATCGTTGGTTAGTAGAATGACGTAATAGGTTATCATGTCTTTGCTAATCAGTTCGCTAAACCGCGACTGATCGTTTTACAACAATGTTGCAATTACAATGTAATAATTATACTTGTGGTTTCCGCTGGAGTATTTAATAAGTCTGTTATTTAGAAAATACTTTAGTTGATTTTTCGAGATTTAATAGTAATAGATTTGCATATGCGTTATAATAAAATTATCATAAGATAGTAAAGACCGAGATTAAATGCGCGAGGTCTATTGTATGCGGTTGGTATACGTGTCACTTGCATTTAGGTCAAAGTACTAAAAACGGCGATAAACCTAGAATTCTTCAATCGCGCACAGCGGAAAACGTGCGATAAACTAACGAATGGCATATATCGACTAACAGCGAATTGCAATCTCGCTGAAATGCAGGTTTGCAAATGAAGATCTAGTGTGTGTTTCGTGTTTCTCGTTATGCGTCGTCGGTGGTGTCAATATGACCTATATAACCTATTTTATGTTGATATTGGTAACAAAGTATGAACTGTGACTGTGTTTCGTTAGGACAGCTGAGGTAATAATGGGCGTAAAAAATATGTCTAGTAAATTTATAGATTTGGTAGGAAATTATTAATTCGATGTTTTGAGGATAAAACCTTTTCCGGAAATACATATCAGATATTTAAGTTGTCAGATAACTATGCCAGCACTCAAACAGAAGCTTATCAGAAAATCTTTATTTATAAGTAACTTGATAATAATGATCTTTTTCAGAACTCTGTTAAAAATTCCGTTTTAACGTGTCATCTAAAACAACTCCATTTTTACAAAGCTTACTGAAAAGGATAGGTTGCAATTTTATAAAATATACTTGTATACGATTTTTCTTTAACTCTTCAAGAACATAGCCTTTAGAAAGAGATCACCTCATAACTATCTTTAGGAATTATTCTTTAAAAATAAAGTAAATTAAATTATTCAAGAAACAGCTTTTTTCAATAAGCAACCAAATTACAAAGAGATTACTTCCGTTACTTCCCGTTTAGTTACTCTTATAAAAGAGATCTTTGTTTCACCAAGTCTTCCAGAAAATCTTGTTTCTTAGACAAAATCATATGGAAGAAATCTTCCTTTACACCTGGATCTTCCAAAAAGGTTCATTTTTTAACAACGTTATTCCGAAACAGATCTAGTTTGAAAATTATTCTACGTAAGATTATGCTTAAAAATTCTTCTAGAGTATTTTAGATAGTCTTACAAAACGATTTTCCAAAAAACTCTTTCGAAAGAGGTCCTTTCTTTGGTAATGACTGCCAAAAAAGCTCTTCTTATAGACCTGATCTTCTAAATAGTTTATTTTTAAACAAGGCTTACATAAATTATTGTTTTTAAGTAATTCCTGGAATAGAATTACATTTAAAAGTTCTTTCATAAGTACCAACTCTTTTATTAGCAAATGTATTCTAATGTTAACTCCGCCAGAGAGTTCATATTTGACAAGACTTATAGACAAAACTCTTTTTTTCTTTTTCAGTAATCATCCAGTAAAACTTTAATTTTTTCAAAAATTTGCGTTATTAAACATTAGCACTTTATACTTATAATTTTTTATTTATAATTCAAAAATGTATAAAATTAACATTTCTTAAATCATGATATACAGGCACCCAATAATAGTATAACACGTAAAGAACGTAATAATGTTTATCGCACAAAAAGGAAATTGCCACACGAGGCCAGAGGCCAAGTTTTGGATGCCCCCTATGTGCGAAAAACTTATCAATAAGAACTTATCAACGATTACGTATGCTATTTTTCCCAAGACTATATAAAAAATGCATTTTAAATGCATGATGACGGAAATGTTCATTATAATAAAAAAAACAGCTGATCGACCGGCTATGCACGGAGGAGGCGATCGATATCATAACATCACTCGTGATGATATGAAACCATAACGTAACAGTTGAACGTTATGGTCAAGTTTTCCGAACATGTAAAACATCACCTTCAATAATAATTTAAGGTAACTATAAATTAGACCATCAGCACATCCGTTCCAACCTTTATTACACCCTTGGCAAGCAACCAAGACAAGCCGAACAAAACGAAATGAATCATAAACGTTACAACGGCATAAACTCATATTTTCGACAAAGCCCCAGAACCCGCAGGAGGCACTTGCCAGTTGTGATGAATGTGCGCGCTCGTAAAATATTGGCAAAAACACAAGCCAGGCCCGCTCGTCGTTAAAGTGCGCATCGTAAAACCGCGCGGAGCGTAAATAAATACGTACCCATAACAGCTACCTGCATCTACCAACCCAACACCAGCGCACAACATCAATTGTTATGGCGATGTGGCCGTCGCGCGTTTATTATTGGTTCGCGCGTAATTTAATTGCGCGCGCGAGCGCGTGGTGTGTGAGCGAAATCGGCGCGAACTGCACGTCGCATATTGGCACGTTTTCCATCAGTTAACAAAACATGTATGTGCAGTGCGCAGTGAGTCGCGCGTTTCGGCCACAATTTCAAAAATTCGCCCACAATTCGCGTATGTCGCATGTTTGACACCCGGCTCGAACATTAAAACGTACACAGCCACATTCAATGAATTACAAACTACAAAGTAATCTCGCATAAATCAAGCAAAGGTGGGTCATAACAGATTTCAGTGTTATTGCTGTTGCTGTCGTTGTGAATTGTACAATGTCTACTATGTTCTAATGATATGCCAACAGGACATCACTTATTGTATTCTAAATACACTCAAACCCTTTTAAATCCTTCATATGAACCAATCATTATTTTTACAAGCCCAAATAAATCAAATTATTTCCAAGTTGCTCCATCTACGAGACATTACAAAATGTAATACAAATTAATATTAGAAAAAAATTTAATTTGGATTAAAGTAGCAAAACATAGAAACTTTCAATTCCATGTTGATTCATTTAGAGATACTTTATTTCTAAGAAATATAACAAAAGATATCTAAAAATAAGTTTGCTCGGTATGCTCGTAACTCTGTAATAAATATAATTACGTGCAGTCAATTGTAGATTTACGTTTCAAATTTAGATATTACTTTTATGACCAGCGAGGCACTGCGTAGCCTTGTAATGACAGAAAGCCGTATGGCGCTGCAAAAGTCACTACTTTAATTGCTTTAAAATATTCATAGATATAAATAAATCTCATTACTGTTGTAATGCAGAACTGCCATCATTTATTGCAAAAACATTGGTAAACACAGTTTTATGTACTTTTTATACCTGTTTAAATCATTATTTATTTCTTTCTTGGCATTTAATTAAATGCTACATACTTTCATAATTAAAATTGCGATTTTTTAATGTGAATAATATTGTATTAATATTAATATTATATTAATATAATATTAATAATGTTATTATATAAGAAGTGTCATTATATTAGTAGGGTTTGAATAATAAATCTAAAATTTTGTAATTTTAAGTCAATAAATTTTATGTTAATAATGGCATAATAGAGCGTGAATTGTTTGACGGACTAGAATTGTTTCTATCTTAAGTGACTAGCAAGATAAATTCTTAAGTAAGGTCAATAACCTCATTACTAGAGTAGGCGTACGTCACGCAGTAAGACACTCCCATTTTCGTTCAACGAGTTTGATGCTATAAGAGGACAGTTATGTCCTCTCTGACAATCGTGTCAGATCGTAGTGAAGTACGCGGCACATGTATTTTAGAGTAAGAGGGGACGCTGTTAATAGTTCAAGAACTCCCCTGTGAGCCTCTCTATTATCAGAAGTTGGAGTTTGAGTCCTTGGAGCACTATGAAGTTAGTTCTTCAAGGGCATCTATAATGTTCGATAATTTACTATTCTATAGAGTAGTAACTCAACTCAAACAGTGTGACACTATAGTTTCGTTTTATAAAACCTCATAAAATTAGTGCGTTTTGAGACAGACTTGTTTATGTCATTATATATCCAAGAACATATAAGTTAATTTTGTTCCAATATAAACTGGATTATGATGTTATATTTCGAAATATGATACGGTACGTATAATACGTATGAAAAGCACAGTATCGATCTAAACTTAGCAAATCTCCTCACTCCACTACAAACACAACAATTGCTCAACTGTACTAAACTAAAGTTATACAATAAATATTTCCTTTTATAGTCATAACAATTTAAATAAATGAAATCCTGACAAATTGATTAAAACTCATGCAAATTTAATCCATATCTTTTATTCTTTGTCACGTTACAAATATATCAATATCTGTATATTCTTAGATAATTTTAATACTAATTATTTTCGTTCTTGCAGAAAAATCTATACTTTACAATCCAGAACAAATATGTATTCTATTATTAACAATTTTGCATATCAAATTCTCGTAATTATATCTAAATTATACCCAATAAATTCCTACCAGCAAAGATGATTCGAACTTATTCGGTTTCCAATAAGTGTATTAATCAGACGTCATGCGCGGTCATCAGGCTCGCACTCGACGGATTCCAATTCGATTAATTGCAAACAATTACTCAATGCGGTCGCACGTTGCGCAGCATTGAATTACGTCCAATAGGCGTTCCAGCGCCATCAGTGCGGCGATCATGAAGCAGATCAGTAGCACCAGATCGAATATCACGTATTGGAATTTCAATATTTCACACGTCCCAACATAGTCTGCTTTGCGACGACGAACCTCACAGAACTTCGATCATCAATTGACACCTATTGACCTGATAGTTGCTCCACCAATGGTACACGTTGTACGCACACTACGTGGGCAACAAGTTATCAATCACCAATCAACGAATGAATTTTGCAGCGTCAATTAATTCTGATAACTTCATCAAGTCGTAATGCTGAGATACGAAGCGCAGTTTGTTCTTCCCAAGGTGTCACCGGCCAATCAATGCATTAAATGCGTTGATTGGAAGCAATTGTATTACGCCCTGCGCCGTGGCAAGGTTTTTAATTCATGGTAATGAGCGCGTTCAGTGTCTCAGCGAGAGTTCGAGAGGTGCACGCGTTTGCAACATTGTAAGCGTTCCGTAATTATTCGCACGCCGAGCAGTGATTAGTGCTGATTAGTGGTGTGTGTGGATATGGCGTTGATGATGTTGATGTGCGCGTTGGTGGTGGTGTGCGCGTGCGAGGCGCACATCTGCCACAATGTCACTGTGCGCAACAGCGTGCAGGAGTTGCGCGATGCGCTGAACGGCTGCACGATCGTCACCTGGCAGCTGCAGATCGCGTTGATCACCAACTCCACAGTCGGCGACTTTGACGGCGTATGCTTCCCCGAGTTGCGGATGGTTCTCGGGGTTATGATACTATTCTTCGTTCGTGGGCTGGAGGATTTGGGCGCAATGTTCCCAAACTTACAGCTCATACATGGGAAGCAGCAGTTCTTTACGAATCATGCTTTGATTATTTACTATTTGCCGCATTTACAGGTGGTAAGTATTGAAGAGGTATCTGATTCTATATATTAGGTTGCCTTCCAATTTAGTTCACCTGATCCACAAATAAAGTAATACCTAAGTATAGACATTTAATTTTAAAATGGCGGTTTGGGAGTAGTTCTATGTAATGTCCTATTTATGAGTGGTGCACTTTTGTGCACTTGTTATGAGTTGTTACATGTTTCTATTGTATTTCGTACACAAAAATCCTTTTGTACCGTTATTTATTAATTCCTTGCATCACTTTAATGATGCAATTACACTGTCACGATGGCGTTTCCACTTCCTATGTAATTCTAACTACTCTTGACATGACACACCCACGCGTGCCATTTGTTGATGACCTATTGAGACACCCTGTATATACATTGTTCAATTTCACATATGCAGTGTTTTATAAATTATACAGAGGGCACAATTACGCTTCATTATAACCAGTTCATTTCTTAGAACCCTATTCAGATTTTCTGGTTCATATTGACGTCATAGTATTGAATGCTATAACTACAAGGCTGTGATTACTTGAATGTTCCTCAATCGACAACTTCTATAAACATTCTAATTTTTCGTGAATTCTAGTTTTTATTGCATAATGTTCTCAAACAATCTGTTAAAAATCTCACAAAACAGTTCGTTGTGACAACTCAGTTAAATCCTAATCCATAACTTGGTTCTTTCTTAACTCTCTTCCTTTGAAACGGGTTCCTTTGTAAACTTGTAAAAGCAAGGTGAAATGTAAATCGTAGTTCATATTTGTATTTCTCACAAATGTCGGTAAAACCTTTTCCACGTCATAAATCGTCCCCGACTTGCATACACCCGTTTATGAATTACAACACCCACGTACCACACTCTTTGACACTTGCTACTACCCTGCGGGGTCGTGTAAGTATGCCCACTAGGACGCAGGGGATAATGCACATTTACCGCCAGTGGCAGCCACCACCTACATCGTTACTCTCCCGCCTTGCTCCCTAAGCCTACTTCCCACTCTAACTGACGTGCCACGTGGGAGCGCCCCGGGGCCATCGAGGCATGCACGCCTGAAATAAACCTGCCCGCCTCAAAACTTCGCCACTAACCTGCCGTCTATGCGCCACTGCGTTTACGCCAGGGTGGCATATATTTACAGGTCCGTATTGAGTTATTCGCCCCATCGAGTCGAGAATAGCAGAAATATTTAAAGCAAATATTTACACAGAAGATAAAAAACGAGCGCACAAGAGCAATGTGTTTGTTTGCGCTAAAATGGAGTGTACATTTATGTCTTAATTCAACCGGAAGACATGTATATTTAAATATTTTGATAAAATTCGCAATTAAATTGGTTTAGAACGAAATTTGAGTAAACACGAATAGCTATTTGCAGCCTGACAAATATGTTTGCAATCGCGATTACTTTGTTTTCATTGACTATCATTTAATTAAATATGATGATTGATAGTTTAATTATCAATATTACGAAATTATAAAATAGTATGTGTTGATCGATCACAGTTATTAAAGATTGCTGAATTAATTTGATGATTCATTGCATTAATTGGATTTTTAATTTGACAAATTATGGATAATTATCTTATTGTAAAATAACTAATAACCAACTGATTCTATTTGAATGTCTAAAATCTACATCTAAATAGAATCCGTTCCTTTTTGTTCTTCTTATTAAAACAACTTTAGCAATTAAATTATTTTTACGCAAGTCATTGAAATTTCTTCAAACCAAACTAGTTTGCTTCTTTAGAAGAGTTTATATTCAGTTTACAAATAAATCATTTTATAAGTAGTTCTTATATTAGTTTTTTAATAGTTCTCTAGGTTTGTTTTAGAGTTGCATCTTTAGTAATACACATATATAATCTGTACTTGATGTAGTTATTAAAATTGAAATTAGCATTTTTGTTCATTAAAAGTTTACATCAAATAAGATGCTAAACTTTAGTATTAAACATGCCTGTTGTGTAGTTCTTCTGGAATAGATTTCTTGAAGACTAAGGCCAGAATTTTCAAGAGTAGTTTCTTACTCGTTTCATATTCCAAGAACACCTGGAAACAACAAACTTTTAAAACAGATTATGTTAAATAGTTTTTTTGCATTTAGAGACAGACATATCCTATAAATAATTATTTTTTAAAGATTTCTTCTCAAGTAATGCAACTGATTAAATCCATGTAATGATATTTGCTTAAGAAACACCATTTGACCTTGTTCTATTAAATAGTTCTTCGAACAAAATAACTTTTTGATCTTTTGGTTTGACCTGCTTATTATTTTTATTAACGCATCGACTGCTGTGGTCATCAGCGTATCTTGGGCCCTTGTTCGAATGGCACGAGTAATGAAGTACAACGCCCCGATAATATTTGACAAGAACCACTTTTTTCTTTGACCTATCCAGGAATCGAACCCAGGACCTCTCACTTCCAGATTTGCCATGTTTTCATTAGATTCAATAGTGCTTCATCGACTTTTTTTTAATAAACAGAAAAATTCCTAGAAACGTTTGTTTCTAATTAGGTTATCATAAGGGAAGCTATAATTTGTCTTTCTTCCAATCTTTTCTTTTCCTTTCCGTATATCATTTTTCTTCATTGCTTCATATCTGCTGTTGTCTTTCTTTTATCGTTCAATTACCTTTTTTGCTTTCCAATATTTCCATTATTATTTTATCCCATGTTTTCTTCGGTCCCCTTTCAATTTTCTTGTATTTTGCTTCCTAAACTTTCTTTACTTGTCTGTCTCCTCTCATTCTATGTAGATGGCCCTACCAACCTAGCTGTCTCATGTTATAAACTTTAGAACAGATTCTACTTCCATTTCTCTTCTTATGTCTATGTTTCTTACTCTGTCTATCTTAGTTATTCCCTTTGCTCTTATTGGGTGCTTCATTTCAAATGCTTGCTCCTTTTTCTTAAAGGGTCTAATTACTGTTTTAAATATTTTCACCTTTGTCTTGATTAGCATTTCTTTTTTACTTTTAAATACTTTCTACAATTTATGATACAGGGCTATTGCATTTTTTGTCTTTGTGTTAATTTTTATCTCATGTACCTCTTTCATATGAAATTTGACTCCGAAATATTTAAATTCAAGGACTTCTTCGATGTTAAAGGGAAAGTTATGTTCATGACCTCTTCTTTTCCTATCACCAATTACTTTGTACAAGAACTATTTGGATATTAAAGTAATTCGAGCTTGACGAGTCGGCTTATTCAAAGTTTGACAATTTAGTACCACCCTGCATATTCGTCGATTGCAAAGTTATTTCCACTGCATTTTCGTAGGCGGCATTCCCTAACACTCCACATCCCCTTCCGCATCCCGAACCGCTTTCAGCCAAGTAAGCCCCCACTTGGCGCAATCACCTCCCCCGGCGTACGCACCCGCCACCGGCCGGCTATCACCTCAATGGCACACGCACTGCCAACGCAGTGCCGCCGATCGTGCCGAACGCGCGCCTGCTGCCTGCCACAAGGCATACATATATTTCTCAATTCCTCGCCACCGCTGAGCGCAACCTGCGTCCGCAGCCGCGCTCGCGCCGCTCAGTTGGACGCGGACAATCGCAACGCGAGTATGTGCCTCATCGCCGCGACGTGGTCGACCACGACAACGCGCCACCGCCGTTGCTGTTGCCGTGACGTAGTGCCGTCGCGATGCCACCGCCATCCATCTGGCGAGCGCTCGCCGCCGCCACCGCCGCCGTCGTTATCCTAACCCTGTGCGTGCAGTGCGACGCAAAAATTTGCGGCTACCTGCGATTGCAGAACACCATCGCCGACATGAAGATGCTCGAGAATTGCACCATCGTCACCGGCTCGCTGGAGCTGGTGCTGATGGACAAGGTGAAGAACGACACCGACTGGGAGGCGTACTCGTTTCCCGAACTCGTCGAAATCTGGGATTTTCTGCTCGTCTACAAGATCAAAGGATTGCGCTCCCTCAACAAACTCTTTCCAAACTTGCGACTCATTCGAGGAATTAAGACATTATACTCGCACGCTGTGGTCATATTTACCATGGAAGACTTACAAGAGGTACGATAACAATCATTCAAATTCGAAATTGAATCTATTAAAACTTCACACAAAATCACGAAAATTACCAAGAAAAAAAGATTACAAATCTCGATGTTACAACCACGAGCAAAACTCAAGTTGCTACAGGAAATGTTTGTAAATAAACCCGCCCGGGATGGAACAACATGATGTGTCTCCGTCTCAGTTCGTTTCTCGCGGTTCACTGCTTTTTTTGGGTCATGGACGCCGAAAAATCGAGCGTGGGGCCAACGCGGGCCTTGTGTGTCCACATCAACACGGGCACGCGTAAGCCTAAGCATTCCGAGTTCGAAAAGAACGTCTACGATAACTTCCTCCTCTGTAAAGCAACAAATATCGCTGTTTACGCAATGATTTACGCTCACTTACCTCTACAACCATTCATACATTCAGGCGCATAGTTCAAAACCATATCCTTACACGTCCTTCGCATTCGTGCGCGTTTATTAGGCATATATGCGGCGTATTTATAGATCGAATGCGTGTTTCGTTAGTGCGACGAACTATTCGCAGACGCACGTTGCGTTTCAAGGTGTTGCGACGAAATCATACTTGCAAAACGTTGTAAAAAACACTGACGCGGAACGCGGCCGATGAATTTGTTCATAGACGCACAGCGAAACCAGCACCATCAGCATAGAATAGCATGGCGAGTTGGTTTCAGCGAAGATTAGAACATCAGCAGTTTCATATTATTTACATTTTGCTTGGTCTAGATGTATGGACGGTTTTACTACGGGACTCAGATATCTTTTCAGTGTTTATAGCATTGATATGATTGAAGGATGTCTTTCACTAGCTCTAGAGTCTAGAGAGAAGATAGATAGAAATTGTTCGTATATGAAACCAAATATATTTTATTTATTTTCGAGGTTGTGCTTTTATTGGGTGTGTCTAGACGACTAAGAGAACCAAAAAAATTTTTGGTCACTTCTTTTTTTTCTCACTAAAACTTGTTTTGAGTTAAGAATTTTTGGTTAGCCGTAAAAAAGTCTTCATAGAGTCAATCTTAGAATTAAAATTAACTCTCTATATTTCAAGTTATTAAAAAAAGCGTAAATCATACCTGTGTAAAGCTAGCACAATTCAGCTGTAATGCACAAGAGATAAAATTATTTTGATAAGATTAAGAAAATAAACATAAAAACACGTTTCAAATAAAACTTTGAAGAAATTCAAGCAACGCAGTACATAAAAGTAATAGATAAAAATGTTTTATATTCCTTCTAAGAGTGTGAAGTTGGTAAAAACTCGTATAGAGTGTTTTCAATGTCCTTGATGGATAACTCACCAAATAGAATTTTTCTTGGTGAAAAATTGAATCAACTGATAAATGATGGCATATTTTACGCAATGACGTTTATTGCATACTGATTGTTTTCCTACTATGTGGACTAGAAAATTTTGGTTATATATTTCAACTTGGTCTTTTAAATTCAATGTTTTTAAATTAAATAACTTGAGAAAGAAATTGAGACCAATTTTATTGATACTTTATAAATCCCAAAAATAGATGCTTCTTTATGACTTTAAGAAATACAATTTTTCTTGATTATACATTGAAACACTTCATAGATGAAGAGATGTTCAACTCAATGACGTTTATTGCATTTTGCTCTGTGGACCTCGTAGACTTCATAGACAAAAACTTTTCAGTTACACTTTATTGTTTTATTTATTTTGTATCTGTTTTTATTTACGGGAAATAGAATAAATTTCAATTTTAGTTAAAAACAAAGTTTATATGATCACTTATGTGAAATGACGTACTTTCATGATTACCCTATTTCCTGTAAAATCATTGCAAATTCATAAATCCACGCCGATATCTATAGTTCGCTTCCAGCGATAGCAATTTATCACCGCGATGAAGAAGCAAAGTGCATTCGATACATCGCTCCCCTTTTCAATCGGGTTAAATCTATCTCGAGTCATTGGGTATTTATTCTTGTGCGGTGGCAAAGAAAACGAAGAATAAAAACGAATAGTCAGCGTGTTGTGTGCATCGGACGTGGCCACCCTTCCTCTAACCAGAAAAAAAAGGGCCATACCGCAGCGACGTTAATTCCCATGTTCTTTATGCCATCGCCACCCTTATCTCATCTCGTCTTCTTTCCGCAATGACGTTTTACGGCCGCTTTCGTTTCTCTTTCAATTTCTCCCATTATGTAGGTTTACTTGTCTCCGAACCGGAATTTAGCGTATTCGAGAATGCGTTGACTTGACTCATGCCCTGAGAGCAAAGTTGACACAAACTTCTGTATTTCCAATTGAAGTTATGACGTTAGTATTTTAGATTGACAGAGAAATGCAAATTGTATGAAATTATACCAAAGGTTATAAACCTAGAATTAGTCAATATACAAACTTATGTCAGAGTTTAACAGATGGATTTTATTAATATGGTGAAATTAAGTTTTGCTTGATATAGACAGAATAATTTTAAGAAAATTAAGATATATACATATTTGGCTGTGTATAATTAGCACAATTTCGTTATATATAATTAAAATGTATAAAAGAAAGATTGTTAAAACATATTTCTAATCAAATCAAGAATTAATTTAAAAAGCGTATTACACAAAAGTAATTGACCAACAAATTTAATATTATTTCT
>JAODGA020021179.1:0-11810 GCA_027574885.2 Drusilla canaliculata | reverse complement strand
TTAAATGCCTTGTAGGTACGCATTTTATTTACCTGCTAATCAATAAGTACAAATAATTACAGGAAGTTAATTTTACGTTAATTTGATGTAGAGGTTATTACAATTTTTTTATAATTTTTAAAGTCATCAATTCATGTAAATTTTTGAATATGAGCTAATTTGTTATTATTATCAATCATAATTCAGTTGTTATTAATTATAATTTTATCAGATGTTTACTTTTGAATGAATGCAAATATTTAATTTTAACGTTCATTCATTTATGATTACTTAAATTAATAAAGAAGTTTTTTAGTGCCTAATTCTTTTACACACAATTTATTTAAAATATATAGATATGTAAATTTGTAAATACTCAACATTTTTTTTGTATTATTTAAGAAATATAGTACAAGATTAGGTTAGGTTAGAATAGCAGATAAAGTATGTTCTGGCAGGTTAGGATAGATTAGATTAGGTTAAGTTAAATTTGAGTTCGAATAGATTACGTTAGGTTAGAATAAGTTAGGTTATATTAGGATAAGAAAGGATTAAGCGTGACAAGAATAGAATGAACTAAGTTAGGTAAGAAACTAACTAGATTAAAATGATTTAGGTTAGTATGTGTTAAGTTCTGTTAGATGAGGTTAGATAAGAATAGGTTGGATCAGCTATACATTTTTAATTTTTTACTTAATTTTAGTTAAGTTTGGCTTATATAATGTCCATGTGATAAATTAAGTTATATAGGTATATTCTAGTAGCCTTATTTGTAAGAATGTAAGAGTGTGAACTAAAAATATGCCAATAAAGGTTATGTAGGTATAAGTATGTCTATCTCTTTATGTTTATAATGAGTTAGGTAGTATATAAAATACTAGTTTTCCAAAAAAGTTAATAGAGACAAAGAAAAAAAACATATTATAACAACATATTCTACTTTTAACAAAACAGAACTCCTGCAAAAGAAGAATAATAAAAGTCGGTTTATCCATTCTTGCACTAATATGTTTAACAGACACGATCTTTTTATATACCTGTCTTACCGCTCTTACTTTGCACAATTAAGATGCTTCTTACAAAATTAGCCGTAGTTAAAAAATCAAAACTTTGCGGTTAGAGTCGATACAAGTTTTAGGGACTATGCATGTTTTTGTAAGAAGCGTCTCAATTGTAGATATTAATTAGGAGATTCAGATTTTTACCCTAGTTTGTATATATATATCTAATTTAAGAATGTTCTGATTTATTAAGTCTTAAATAAAATATAAAAACAAATACCTATGGCGTGATACCAAACAATCACCAAAACCAAAAACCTAAACCCTATACCTATTCACCGTGTATCTACCTATGCTGTGGGTTTATCTCGCACTGGTTAATCTTTTATTTTGCGCTGTTTTGCGCAGTGTGCGTCTCGATTGTGGTGCAACACGACAGGCGGACACAATGTGTTCCCAACTCTTGCGCCGCATTCCGATAGACTCCATCCGATATATATAAATGTCCAACGCAAGCCAGAGAACATCTACTCGATCGTGTCCGTTTGCGCAGCATCGTTTTCAACGTTATTGTAGCGCATGCACACATGCCGCGGTATCAATAGATCGTAATGTCAATTTTATTTCGCGAAACTTCGCCCATTGCTAGACTGGGAACGGTTGAACGAACGCGCTCCGCGCATGCAACAGACGCACTTGAACTTGCGGATTGCATCACATGCGCCCCGCTAATGTTGTATTTTCCTAACAATTGCGGCATGCATAAGAGGTTTTGGTGTTTTGGTTCGTGTTCCCGGCGTGTTTTGGTTGAGTTGCGGCGTGCGGGTTGTGGCAGTAACGTGTCGCCGCCACGCGGCGATGCTCGAAAGCTTCGACCGCCGTCTCCGCTGGCGGCGGCGTGCGCGCGTGATTTTTTCCCGCTTTTCTATCTCGTTCTGCGACTCATTTGTGCGCCGTGCGCGCATATACACACACATATATGTATTCCGCTACCGCAACTATGCGCTGCGACCATCTAGTGTGAAATAGTCGAGGTGTGTGCCGCCCCCGAAGTTGTAGTATTCTAGTTTTTGCTTTGCGCTTAGAAAAATACCAATTATTTCTATACAATTTACACAAACTTTACTTCTTTTATGTTTTAACATTGTATGTTTATATAATGTACCTACTATAAATGAAATTTATGTTTCAACAAATATGGTTTTGTTAGATATAATGCCAATTAATTAATTTTACGTATGATTATTTGTATAGATTTATTATGTTATATTCAATTATAATAAACATAATTTAACAATTAGTGTAGCAATAATTATAGACATACATTCAAAAAACATTTGTGTTATTGTATAAATATTAAGTTAATTTTAGTTAAAACTAGTAGACTCTGCAAACTGTATAATACTCTAGAAACCAAATAGACTATTAACTTACACAAAGTTCTCTGTGTGACAACTTATCTGTAATTCAAATAAAAGATGTCTCAACAAAAGTAAACAATTTTCAAATGTGGCGCCATTTTTTTCTAAGCAAGAAAGAAAGGAGTAAGCAAATGGAATAAGGGTCTGTGCTCAGAGGTACGGAGCATTTTGCCAGATATTTTATTCCATATATCATGGAAACATGTGCAATAAAAATATCAGCATTCACACAAAACAATATTTGCTTTATTTTTAAATTTAATAGTACACTCTTATCGAGACACTCGATATAAGCAAATTATTAGAAATAAAATAAATAGATAAATCCAAATTTCAAGGAATAACACCTAACTCAAGGATAAAATAAAATTGAGTATATAGCACAACAATAACATACTTAGTTATATTAACAACTTGTTTCTGGTATTTATAAACATTTCTGCCATATAAAAACATTCTTAAACATTTACTACAAATTTTAGAATACAAGTTTCTTTATATTAAAAAAAAGAATTATAGTTTACGCTTGAAACATTTAGCGCACTTAATAATTTTTTTTTATATCAAATGAGTTTTATCTAACCTTAAATTAATTAAAATTTTATCGAAATTAACTCAACCTAATATAATCCAACCAAACCTAATCTAGCCTAACGTAACTTAACCTAACTTAATTTAACCTAACCTAACTTAACCTTATCTAACCTAACCTAACTTAACCTAATCTTACCTAACCTAACACAACCTAACTCAACCTAACCTAAACAAACCTAAAGTAGCTTAACGTAACGTCTAATCTAACCAAACTAATTTAAAGCAGTTTTACTCAACTAAACATAGCTCATCATAACCTAACATAATCCAACTTACGCATAATATACCTGTACTATAAATTAAATTATGTATATTACATTTAATTCAATTCAATTCATCAATTTATTAAATTGAATAACCAAATGTATCCTGAATTGTCTTTATATATTTATTGTACGAACAATTCTTATCCAACCTTGCTTTCAGAGACACTTTAAAATACAAAATCATGAAAATTACTTGCCCATCATTATTTCAACTCGTTACACGCTACCTTCTTATTTGGGAAAAAAATTAATTTAACCTCAAATATCCGTCGATACTCGGCGCGCCGCGGTGGTGGTTGCAAGCCGTTGGGAATTGAATGGCGAGCACTCCTCGCCACACCACTCCAACAGGATGTGCATCATTATCGTGAACAAATGCGTTTCATATTCGTATATTTCAACGCGTTGAGTTTGGACAAAGCTCGCTCAACGCGCTCGCAAACGATTTTTTTCGATTCGCTTGCCGGCGACAGCGACGTGGTCACCGCATTAATTCGAACACGAATTAAAGAAACACACCACCGCCGCGAACGTAGCCTTATGGGACATAACCTAAAATTAAAACTAGTAGCTGGGGTGCAGGTGGGAGGCCTTTCAGGTGTTGATTGCCGATCGAGAAATTACAGTGTTGACGTGTTGCACGAGTGGAAACAATGCCGCGGCGCGATTAGCATAAATAAATAATGAAATGTGAGCCCGAAAAGATGGCCGACAAAAGGCCAATTGGCTTCACGCTCGTGATTCGCTCGGCTGCGGTTATGCTCGACCTAGGACCAGCAGCGTCGTCTTCGCAGGAGTAGCAGCGTGCTAAAGTCTCACGCTTCGTCGCCGCGCACGATCTGATATATCTCATCGACTTTTAATGCGTCCAACAGCGTCGGAGGGTGTATGCACTTCGATGTTCAAGACGCAACTTAAGTATACACATACACTGACATACATACAAACATACACAGAGTTGGATAGCATCGCGGTGTGTTGCTATCACCCGTCTCGATCTAATTAGATTAGACAGCGGCGGATCGGTGGTAATTGCCGGTGTTTTGTCATAATTTCACACCGTGTTTACACAAAAATCTTTTCCCCGAACACACACACACAGACACACGCTTGGCCAAGTACTACTTAATTAATTTACACGCGTTCCGGCTGTTAGGCAACGCCGCTGCCGTCGTTCAGAGCTTATTAAAATTTTAGAAAAATTTCACTTCTCCGGAAATACACACGTTGCACTACAGCGTACAGCGTTGGTAAACATTACATTGTTTCGCGTGGGTGTGGGCACTGTGCATGTTTGAATGCGTGCGTAGTACGTGTTTGTGAGTGGCTGTATGGATTTGTGAGTGCGTGTGTGTGTGTGCAACAAGACGTGGAAGGGAAATTAAACGGCAATCTGGTGCGTTTTGGCCTGCGCGTCTTCGCGTCCATCAAGGCTTTCATTATGTATATTCCGCCATCGTTCTCGCTTTGTAATAATAAACGCACGTAGAGCGCTTGGCGCGGCCATCGCGCACAATGCACAAACAACGCCGCAGAGCTGCAGAAAAATGCCAACACAAAAAAACATGGTAAAATTGAGCAAAGCGAGCAAAACGATGCGTAAATTGAGTACAAAACTTGATAGAGCAGAGAGAGAGGACAAACGACAATCAGGCGGCCATTATTCTTCCTGGAAGGTATTTAATCACAAAATTGAGTCCAATATAAGTATTATTAAAATACAATAAATACAAAATTTTGCAGATTTTGTATTAAATTTTATTTGAATTACATATACCTACGTTAATATTGTTTACCTACACTTGATATTAAACAAAAACCATAATGCTAATGTTAATAAAGATTAAGTTGGAATAGATTATAAAAGATTAGAATAGATCCTTGACAGAAGAAAGTTAGGTAAAGTTTAAGTTAAATTAAGTAAAGATTAAGGTAAATTTGGATAGATTAGGTTTCGTTTGGTTAGATTGGGTTTGGTTATGTTTGTTTAGATTGGGTTAGGTTGAGTTATCTTGGGCTAAATTGTGTTAGGTTAGGTTGGAATAGGTTAAGTTAGATTAAGTTAAGTTAGATTAGGTTTCGTTAAGTTAAGTAAGGTTGAGTAAAAAAATATAAGGTAGTGTTAGACTTACTTTAGGCTTAGGGTTAGAAATTGAATTAGGCTGGATTAGGTTAGGTTAGTTTAAGTTAGGTTAACTTAGCTTAGATTGAGTTAAGTTGGACTAAGTTGGGTACGTTAGGTTTGACTAGGTTAAGTTAGATTAGGTTAGATTAAGTTGAATTAGGTTAGGTTAGTTTAAGTTGAAATAGGTTAGGTTAAGATGAGTAGGATTGAGTTAGATTACGTTACGTTAGGTTAAATTAAAATAAGTTAGGTTAGGTTGAGTTCTATTAGCTTAAGTTACCATAAGTGTAGTTAGCTATATATTAGTTTGCAGAAACATCAAGTTCAGTTACATATAGTTTGACTTATCTAGTTTGATTTGAAGAGATTAGAATAAATATGAATATATTATGACAGCTTCAGTTCATTAATATTTAGTATTAGATTCTAATAATTAACATTTATAACATCAAAATAGTTTGTTCAATTTTTAAGACTATTAAAATCTATCTTAACTAGTCAAAAACAAGTTTGCCTAAACTATTACAACAATACAAAAACAAATCAAACGTCAAGTATCTGCGAGAGAAAAATAAAAGAGAAAAAGAACAAGCAACATTGATTGCATCGGAAAGTGTCAGCGAGTCGCGTCGTTCGAAGACTGCTTAAGTAGAAATTCAAAATCAATAAGTATTCCATTTCGCACGGCACAAATGTGCGCCTGAAGAGACACACACGTACACCTACAAACACATGCAAAAAGCGTACAGCAACCTCTCTGCACCAGTCCACCACTCCACCACTCCACCAGTTTCTTTACATCCCCCATCGCGCAAACACCCAGAAACACCCATTCCTATCCCGGGGGTTAGCGCGTAGCGGTCTCGTGTCGCTGAGGAGGATCTCGGCCGCGTTCGGCATCTTCCGGTCGTTCCTCCAGCAATGGATTTTTTTCTCTCCCAGCTTCTGTACATACAATCTGCATACGTGCGGCGACACGTGCATGCGTACAAGAAGCATCGCCAACGCCTTAATTTTCCACCGTGCACATCTTGTTAGACTCAACGTTTTCTTTATTCAAACGCTCCTACGTTATTTTGAAAGCAGCCAAAAATTGCTCATAAATCCCAAACTTACTTAATACTTAATGCAGCCAACGCCGGTTGATGTAAATTCGGCGTGAATGAAGCAAAGCTCACCTGGAACACACAGAAACGAGAGAATTTTAGTGCCTAGATATACATGGCCGATGTGGTAACGTAAAAAACGGTTCATTGATGAGACGATAGAAATTTACTTGTGTATGTGTGTGTGTGTGTGTGTGTGTGTGTGGGACATTTAGTTGGAAAGGTGTGTCTGAGCGCGTTAACCTTTCACCTATTAGTTGTGTTTAATTATAGCCGTGTAGTCACGTCAAAACGCAGCTATAGGTTCTTTTTGTTTAATCTTCGGGGCCATACGATGTATTATCACGCAATTTACATTAGAAACCCGACGCGAACAAAAACTAATGGAAACAAACCGCGCCAGAGCGCGGTAAATACAGAACAAAAGGAATAAGAACCACCAAATCTGAGAGAAAACACACGGAATAATGACTTATTTGAATACATGAATATTTAATGCTCGCGTAATATACAAGCTATAAGTTATGAATTATTGAATGGCAACACGAGGCCGTACGCAAAAGCCCGTACGCAAAGAAAACGCAATGCGCACATTCATGTAGGTACATTGCATGTACCTACTTTGTTGGCAGCCACGTGGAGCTGCAAATGCATGCAAAAGTTTCGCTTTACAGCCCACAATGCCATCGACAAACACTGTGAAATTGACTTGTAAAAGTTGATATCACAATTTTCACTCTTTATGCTCCTATCCCATATCCCCTCAAACAGTTTTGCATGTTTATAACATCTCTATTATCTCTATCATCTTAATATTTACACAAAAACATCAAAATTCAATTGAGTTACAAATTGTGAGTAAAATTGACCACTTAAATTTAATTCCCCGCCAATTTTACAAAGTTTTTGGTAATTTAACGGCTTGCAATAATTACCGCCGGCTTTACGCCGCTAATTAAAGATCGGGGGTGGTTGTTTGAGAGTCCACTTATTACCGAGATTCCGCCACTCTGCAAATTGTGAACATGCAGGAGGGTTCGGCGCTCATTAAGGGATTAATGGAGACATTGTTTGAGCGTCTCCGCCACCACTTCCGCAGCCGCCACTCTGCCGTAGTAGCCACCCCAGTACGATGCAAATTAACCTCTTAGCATGCAAATTACAAGCGCACCGAAAGCGACACACTTGTAATACAACACTAATTAAACAGATTGTAATTTTGCTCTCAAATTTGAAAGTATTTTCAATCGGAAAGCAATATTTTCAATTTTAATTAAGTTCATATTTATATTACAACAAATAATAAGAGGTTAGATAAAGTTTGGTAAGAATAATGTCATCTTCTGTAGTTCTTAGTTAAGATGGCTCAAACTATAGTATGTTAGATTGAGTTAGTTATGATAAGCAATTGATTGATAATTTTTTTTTTAAATCAACGCATCGACTGCTGTGTTTATTAGCGTATGTTGGGTCCTTCGTCAAATGGCACAAGTAATGAAGAAGAACACCCCGTTTTAATATTTGACAAGAACCATTTTTCTCTTTGACCAATCCAGGAATCGAACCCAGAACCTCTCGCATTGTAGTCATTGAACATACCACTATGCCACCGAAGTGGTCAGTTTAAATTTGATTCAAACTTAATTATAAGTTAGCTTAAGATGAGTTAAGTTACTTTAGGTTTAGTTAAGTTAGCTTATGTTGAGTTAGGTTGTCTTAAGTTTATTTATTTATTTATTATTCTTGTACCATTTTGAATCATGTTTAGTTACTTACTATATGTTTAAATTTGCAAGAAATAGAGTTAATTCACTATATAGTTGTAATTTTCTTTATATCCGGACCCGTTTAGCTAAAATAATGTCAAAAATTGTTATCATAATAAAAATCATGTTTGAGAAACAAACAGTAATTGGGTATAGGGCACCACAACTTGCCAAGAGATGCCAATTAATATCAACAAAACAAGTGATGCTATGAACTCATAACGTAATAGTTTTAATTTAGCTAATTTTAGCTAATTTTTAATTGACTTAAATTAATATTAAAAACCTGTTTAAAAAATTAAAAATTAAATATTTTATCCCTAACAAAAATAATTCCAAAAAATAATAAAGTAGAAGTAATGAGTCTACTTGTCTTAAATTATGAGAGGTCTAACCAACACGACTTATGTATGTATATTAATCCTCGCATCTCCTTTGTTTGTCCGTTTGTACTAATCAGTAGTCTATGATATATATTGACATTATATACTTTAAGTTGATCAAGTATAGTTAATCGTAAATTAGGTTAACCAAACCAAATATATGTTATCCATAATGTTAGACTAGTCGAAGTATAATATATGTCTTTGCTCCAAAGTTGTCCTAATCGAAGAGGAAAACAATCAACAATTTCCCATACAATGTGCAATAAAAAGAACTCGTAACCTAACTGCGGTTATATCATGAGAAAAAAGTGGAAAGCCACACGATGGCAACCTCTTCTAATGGCAGCAATGTTTTTGAATAAATTATACAGCAAAAATGAACATTTTTCCGCTCACGATAGCCGCGCGCACCGGCGATTAGATTAATAGCCAGGCAAACGACAATCATTCGTCATTAATTTAAACGCATTCCGCAATTGCTAGCCGACTGACTGGAAAATGTGCTTGATTTTCTATTCCTTTACGAACCGACGCTGCCAGAGCGAGTTAATGAGTTGCATTGCGTTCCACAATGATTCATTCAGCATTTCCAGCAATGTTTCTACATTGTGTATATTTTATTGACATAACCTCAATTCACCGCAATGCATTCTGTTCTAACTGTTTTTCGGATTTTCAGTGAATTTGCCAGCTTTCAACAAGTCAATTACGCTGTGTATTGTTTAACCCTTTTTGGGGGATGAAACCGTTTAGGGTGCAAGAGCACGGTGTAAATCTGCGCTAAGCAAATTAACCCTTTCACACGCCGCGTTGAGGGTGGGATGTAAACGAGCGCGTCGCGGTCATTAGCCGAAGCGCTCCGGAGAGATGTTCATCATCGCCGGGTAACAAGAGGGTGGCGGCGGCGGCGTTCAAACAGATTTTAAACACTCCTGCGGTCTGGTGCAAACGGGGGGCGGTTGAGCAGACGGCGGCGGCAACCGCGCAACAGGTTGTCATTAATTAATACTACCGTACCATCCCCCTTAATTACCCCTTTCGTTACTATTATGCAAAACACGGCACCACCCTCCCATCAAGTTTCAATGACCAATTAAAACTTATTAAGTTATCACCATTTTGCCATCATCATCTACCTGAATTCTCTCCGCTCACAATCAGTTTGAATCGGCTTAAATCAAGTTTAGAGGCTTTTCTCTGGGAAACAGTAATGGTGTCAGTTTGATAAATTACTAGAGGTGTGTCTGCGTAGATGATGTTTTAAATTCTAATTGTTTTGTGTAGAAATTAGGCTTGTTTTAAAGCATCTACTGCAACGCCCCCGACTTGGGGCAATACATTTTTCAGCATGACGTGGAACACCTCCTACCACGTCCAAACGCTTCATGCAATGAAAGGCAGACTGACAGATACGCAGGCAAGTCATTCATTTGTTTCTAACTGTGGGCTTTGGATGAGGCGTGTGTGTATATATGTGTGCAGTGAGCAGGAAACTGAAGGAAACATCCCGAAACGAGCATTAATTAACATCTCAGCGTTAAACTGACAAAATAATTATTAACTACGTCAATTCCACTGCGTTAGCCATTGTTTGTATATCCTCTATGCAGACAGGCTTGAAAATGAAATTAGTCTTCTTGTGAGAGGAAACTTCATATGATAATTATTATTCCAAGTGCCTTTGGCAACTAGTATAGCTAGTGTATTTAATTTATTAATTTTTATAAGAAAAATTTTTATAAGGAAAGAGATATTAAGAAGCTTCTCAATCAGTTTTTTCTGACAGAAAATAATTTTAATAGACTGATTTCTTATAGATGATATAATTTCTTTCCTTGTATAGTTCATTCTTTGTCTCGGTGCTAACAGTCAGCAATATTAAACAATTTATAGTCATATCAGCCATTTTTAATTTCTTTATCACCTTGTAATATTATTTCGTCTTCTTTTCATTATAATCAAAAACAGCTAATTGTGCGCAAGTGTAAAACTGCGAGTGCGACAAACACTTGCAGCAAATAGCAAGCCTTGCACTGAAGAGGCAATCAATATAACATATCGTAACAAGTGTTGATATAAAACTCATAGCGTAACTGATGAATAGTATTGTAAGGTTTCGGTGCATATAAAGCAACACGTTATGACTACTTTTGCATGTAGTTGTGGAATTATATAATTTTCTCTCAATGTTCTTATTTTAGTTTGTTTTTATGCTGTACATGTTTTGTTGAATATTATTTAAACATTTTCAATATTATTTAAACATTTAAAAACAACAATATATATTTTCATTTTTAATAAACCGATCATTAAGTAATGATAATGAGTGTTACATGAAGATATTCCCTTTATAAATTGACGTATTTTAATAATTCATATTAGAATACAACATTGCAACAAATTATCCATAATTCATAAAACATTTCACATAATTACAAATTATCATAATTGAAATGTTTATATCAATCCATGCAAATTTCACAAAATTTCCATTTGTAATTCCATTAATTGCGATTATATAAAAACCAAGCACGGAGAGCCGGTGGTTGATTACACTCAGCTTCGATTAGATTATGTAAAAATTGCGTGCGTTGCGGGAGTAGGTCATTAGAGGGTCACATAAATCAGGAATAATTAATATTTATAAACAAGCACAAGAAGGATATGGAACAGTATTATATGATGAGGACTTTATGTTTGAGTTTGCATGGAATGTATAGATTTAGGTGTGCTATAGCTGGCGACAACAGCACGGAAACACTGTGATTTAATTGGATTTGGTTGAGTAATTAATGGATTTGCGAATGTGCGGTGGGCGAGGGTGAAATTACAGCGTCTTTAATCCGGCCACGCGATTGCTTCTTTGGCTTCTCATCCGCTTTGGTCTACGTATATCGTGAATAAACCGATAAGTCAAACAAAACTTGAATAAGGATTGAATATTTCAAAGTTTATTTAAAAAATTTAAAAAATAAATAAATATTGGAAATTTAAAAAAATTAAGTGTATAATGAATGAAAGCATATTTTGAACAGCCGGATGTTCAGATGCGACCAATGCACCGAGTGCAACTTTCACCGGCATTGTATTTAAATTGTCATTATTTTATTTGCGCGAAGCGTAACCGACAAAGTGCATGTCGATGCATGCGCGGCATGCGGCAGCG
>JAODGA020021118.1:0-11659 GCA_027574885.2 Drusilla canaliculata | reverse complement strand
CACTTATCACAGAAAAAGGAACGAATAAGACAATACAAAATATGTGTTTGATATGTTTGTGTTTGATTATGATTATGTTTTATTTTTTATGATTGGTATAGTGTTAGTATGTAACATGGGTGAACAAAAATGCCAATAAAAATTGTAAATAAATAAATAATACTTTGCCCGTGTATATCATGTTTATATTACAACATTATGTTATGGATTTTTTTCTTTTGTAACATACATGATTATGTATCTGCATATATAACAAAAGTATTTTACTATACATATACAACTTAATTCTAATATGAGTAACGTTAAACAGATTTTGCTCACTTCTGAATATCGTAACAAGTCAGCGAGAAATTCGTTATTTGCTACAATAATTTAGATAGCTTTTTTTATTGTAGGTGTGAAGTAGTTTAATCATTCTTTTCGACTCTATTAAAATACAACTAGAACCATTAGACGTCAATTATTAATAATTTTGAAAACTCCCGATTTTTTATTGTGCTTGGGTTTTCTCTATACTTAAATCAATTAATACTACACTAACCTATTCTAAAACATTATACCTAACGCATTCTAAATGAATTTAATAACTAAGTAAATACGTAAGAAATAACAAGATCTTTTTATCGATTTAAAATTTTGCGAATGCAATCATACACAAAAGAGAGATGGCCTAATTAATCTGCTTCCAGATTTGAGACCAACGTAAGAGACATAATCGTGGATTATGACCCGTACGAAGTGACATTCATTGATGCCGAATACGATGATGATTACTCGATTCTCCGCTACGCTGATTACGAAAAAGTAATTATGCCTCGGTACCATTTCTTGTTTTCTCAATTACGTGCCCAACGTGATTTACATCCAATGAAATAAATCTCAGCGCTAAATTTACAGGCGAGCGTCGCCTAAGCGGCGCTCAAAAGGATTAAGTAATTTGCGTTGCGTTTTAATCAAAGTGCGCACAATAGACCTGGAATTTTAATTTATGTTTGCCCCACAATTCGATTCACTGCGTTCTAATGTTTCTGTGCTTGTGTGTATGCTTTGTAGGCGGATGTGGTTTTACTCTGCTACTCCATCGCCAACCGGCGCACATTCGAGCGGATGATCAGCAAATGGTGCGTGGAAGTAAGGAAAATCAATGCGCAGCTGCCGATCATACTTGTGGGTACGTAGCGCACCACCACCACTTCATGATAAGGAAAACTCGTTAAATGTTGAATGCTAGGTGGAATTTTAATTGCGCGTGGCGAGCGCACGGTGTCAGCGGTTTTGGGTTGTTGCTATATTTGGTGCTACGAGAGGCGGTGATTAAAGCAGTGTTGTTCTTGGTTTTTCCAGCCACTGATACGGAGCGCCGCCAGCAAGGGGGTGAGCGCCATGTCAAATACGTCTCGGAGCGTGAAGGCATCGACATGAAATTCGCGCTAAACGCGTTTGCCCTCGTCGAGTGCTCCGTGGAGAAGCTTGTTGGCATCGATGACGTGTTCATTGAAGCTGTAAGAAGTACGCGCAGTCAAGTAGAACGGCATCAATTGCAAAAGCGTCACTAATACATCGCAATTTTAAAGTCGCTGCATTGACGTTGTAAGCGCTTGCAAGAAAATATCAATACAATGATGTTGAAAACGCAGATTGTGGAAAATGAACATTTACTGCGTTTTAAAATTAAATAACATTTATCTGTTCAGTAAATATCGATATTTTGTTAGCTAAAGCCACATGTTCGTATAAAGTTTGTTTTTAATCAAATATCCATTAATCACTGTCTAGAAACTGAAGTAAATAAATAGTTATCTATCTATCTATCTTCTATATATATAAAATAAATTGCTGTGCAAGAGATGAATCTTAGCAAAAGAATCCAAAACTAAATAACAGTTGCACCGATTTTATGGTTTTTTTCTTGTTTGGTTGGATTTACCTAACAGGTTTTTATAGAAAAAAAGGAATAAAATCAAATAACTTGGCTGAAAAAATAGTACTTTACGCAACGAGTCAGGTAAAGATTTGAGTACTTGAAGTTACGAGCGCAGTAAACAACAGCAAAACAAAGCAATATTTTTAAAGTATTAGATGTTTTTAAGGACTATTGATTTTTCTATTGCAAAATAACATTAATTGCAATTACTAATCTATAAGAAATTAAAGATATCACAAATACCTAACAATATCTCCAGATAAAAACCGAATGAACAGTCAATACATTCAAACTAAAATTAATTGCATAATAAATTAATACGAATTTCAGTAGTAAAAAGTTTCGCAGTCAACGAACTTTTCCGCTGTTAGTTTTCCTTCCTCGTTTCGAGAGAAAACCTATATTTTTGGCACACATCCCTGACTCTTGCAGAAAAAGGGCACTTCTTCTGAAACCAATCAATCTTCTACTACATTGACTTTTGCGCGGCGTTTAATAAAACAGAACCACATCACAAACTCGCCAACACAAACACAAACTTTTATCGTCGTGCCCCAATCGCAACGTTGGGTGAACATGCACTTTTTCACGCAGACTCTCAGAATACACTGGTGTAATTTATAGCAAATGCCACTCTGTGGCGTTATCAACATAAATTATATTTCTCTTAGTGTACAGCGGCAAATATTTGATTACTTCAGCATTTAAGCCCGTGTATAAGCTCATCTTTTTCTTTAAGGTTTGTGAAATTTGATTCGTACTAGACGCACCAGATCGTTATGATTTTTAGTGCTTCATCTTTTTTCGCGTTTTATCGTCGCCTGGTTAAGTTCGATGTGGATATATTTACCTAAGAAAGTGCGTTCGTAAATATTGTTCCAGGGGAACGCGTCTAGACGAAATTCAATAAGTTTCTCCAATAAACGCGAGTTATCAACGCGGTTAATTGCTCAAGAAAATTGAGTCCACTAGAATGAGTGATGTTGATTAGAACTGATGCAAAACGAGACAAAACAACGTTATTTATAGATGATTTTAACCGCGTTGGGGAGTGTGGTATTTGAATGAATACCGCAGCCATCACTTCCGGAAGTTGATGTAAACATTTCCAAATTAGTTGAGACGAACATGCTTGCATACAGTTGTGGGTGGGTGGCGCTCGTATTCTGTTGCTCGGAGCGAACGACACGGCCGTAAGCAACGCTGCATTTGATGTGCCCAATTTGAAATTTGATTGAAAGATAATAGAAGTTTACGTGCTTAGAGTTACATGATCAATTTGCACAATTTCGAATTAAGTTTCGTTGGCAATTAAACTTCTATGCCATCATTAACATACATAGTTTCACATAAATAATATTAATCTATATCAATATCAATACCAATAAAACGACTTAATTTTTATCTTCGTGTACATTCTGAAATTCTGGCAAAGCATAAATTTGGCAATAATTTACTAGTCATATAAATTTATAACGACGTATAGAACGGGGTTTTACGAGGATATGTAGTCTAGAAGGATAAATATTTGTAATAATAAAACAGAACATTAAAATTTATTTTATCTATTTATTATTCTTGATAATGCTATTCTTATAAAATCAAAAGCAAACATTAATTTGAAATATTTGAAATATGAGTGGGAAATCTAAAATAGTATAAGAAAATGCGGAAACCAAAAATAACTTGTAATAAGTAAAATGTATCTTTTTATTGGCCTGCAATTTGATAACAGGTTTCTGTAGTATTTCTTTTTAAATGTTAAATTAAAACTTTCTTTTTACTTGTTCTATCTTTAATTTTAACGGAATTACGTAAACCTGGAAAGGTAGATATCAGAAGTTCTATTATACCAGTGCAATGTATAATATTTAATCTGTTATATTAAACATTCCAGAAATATAAATAAAATTGTTCACAACATTGTGAAAAATCATATTACAAACAAAGAAATGCAGGTGTAATTGGTTAATCTCGTTTTCATATTCAACTCTTCAAGTCTTTGTCTATCCTGCTATTCTATTCTTAATGAAATATATAATGTAAAAACATAACTAGAAACGGTTGCATTAATTTGAACAATTGCTAGTTGTGTTTGTAATTGTAATAAAAAGTAATGTATAAAGTAAAATGTATAAAATTTTGAATGAAATGAATAATTTATTAGGAATTATGAAGGACTTACTGTTAACTAATTCCTAATCTAAATAGTATCATTCAAACAATTTGTCAAATTCGAGCTATTGCAATTCATCATTCATATTTTATTAATTAAAATTTGTTTACACTATAACTCTGCGACCATCGACGCTATGTGCATGCATAACATCGCGCTTAACTAATTACCAGCCAACCATGTTTTGAGATATAGTTTGCTGTCAAATCCAATTAGGCCAACAAAATTTACCTTTAACCTTATCCGACTACTACTGCAAAATGTATACTGCCCCATATAAATTACATATGCGCTTTGCAAATAGTGAATTCCGCGCAGAATATGCCGCCATTCCGCAATACATTCAGACGTCAGCGGTGATTATTCAAACAAATATGACATTAAGCTATGCCCGGCAATTGTTTCAACCTCTTCTGAAACTGTCGGAAAGGGTGGCTCACTGATAATAACGGTCTAGCCATTGTCGCAAACAATGTTGGCAAACTTTTCGAAAGTAATTAGCGCAAAGAGATGGAGCCGGGTTGTAGACTCGAGTTGGAATCAGCAATTGTGGTTTGTTTAACTTTTATTCTTGGCTCACAAGTTTCACCGCAATCTTTCTAAAACAGATTAGTTACCCTTGACGCTGGTATGTAAAATATCGTTTTGGAATCCTCGTAAAACACAACAAAGTTAAGATTTCTATGCTAGAACAATATTTCCCAATCAATAAACGATGCAATAACGCTTGCTTAGTTTACCTAGTGTTTGCATCTAAAATTAGATCAAATAAAGTAATTATTTTCAATAGTGAGAATAATATTGTTGAAAGTTATTTTATTGGTAACATACACAATTATAGAGAATATGTCTTCCCCTGTTCTGACACCTAAATGTAAAAGAAGTTCTTCGTAAAACACAACACTTTTTGGATTGTTCTGTTCAAGAAAACTGAAAACCAAGAGAAAGAGAAAACTGCACAAATCTTTATTATCAGGGTTTTCTCAGTATACTGGAAGCAAATAGAACAAGAGAAGTGACGTATAACTGTAACTATGCAAATCTTTATGAATAGCTCTGTCCCAACATACTAAAAGCAGAGAACTGGAGAATTGAGGTCTGACTATAACTGTACACATTTTTATCACAGAATAATTTAAGCAAGGAGAACTTTGAGAGCTTTGATTCAGGATACTAGAAGCAAAGAGAACAAGCTAATTGGAGTTGATACTGAGTGCAACTGCACGGCTCTTTATTAACAGTTTGGTCCTAGCACACTGGAAGTAGAGAGAACCATGACAGTCGGTGTTGATACTGCAATACTAGAAGCACCACTACGAGCGGTATTACGGGGCGCTTCTGTACTAACCCCTCATTAAAAAATTTAATTTATTGCGTTACCCCCAATTGACTTCAGCAATTCAATTGACTTTTTTCAATTTTTAATAACATTTTAAAAAGCCGCCTGAGCTCCTCTAAGAAGCGCTTGCGTAAATTATTGAACAAATACTTGCTTGACTTACCTGTTTTATTCTTCGGTTCTGCTATTAAACTAATGCTGAAATAACAGAAAACAATAACCCAACAAATAAATTAATCTTTAATTTTTACATATTTAACAAAACACAAATGTATGTATATAGCTTATATTTGAATGACATTTATAGATGTTAAACTGCCTTACATCCAAATCCATCCTTATACACGCACATTTTGGACCGTTATCATTATTATCATCAATATTATTAGTCACTACAGTGGTAATATACATATATCAAACATCCACACAAAGTTTCATTTTCAGCTAACCATACAGCTACATAGTTACTTAGGTGTTAAACATCCTCATAGCATATATTGTACATACGTGTATATCAAAAACGAAGCAAGAAAAATATCTAATTGGGGCTCATATCATTTCCGTGCTTCGTTTCATGGATTATATTAATTTGGCATTATATAAACATGTTTATATATGAATATGTAATACATTTTAATAAATAAAAAAAATAAATGAATTTCTACGTAATTTGTACATGTGAATATTTGGTAACATAAAATATAATTTAAACATTTTTATTTATAGATTTTTATGAGTTAAGTATATTTAAGGTATATAAATTTCTTATATTAACACTCACATTGTTGTATCTATGAAAAATATTTTAATACATAATTTTTTCTTATATTAAATTACTAATTTAATGGTATATATTATTATAATATAATTTTATATTACCTTAAATAATAGTTTATTAATTTTAAAATAAGCGTATTTACTTAAGTTTATATATAATACTTTTTCCTTTCTTGTTTTTCTAATTGTTAAATTTAGCTAATACTATTAATAGCATTCGTCTTACTAAGTTTTCTACATTAAACAGCCATATAACATATAGCTAGCAGCTGTTTTCAGTCCCAGAATTTCGTTTATTTTGCATAGTTTTTCCTAACATTTCACATGTTACTCCGCAACATTGACTGGAAAGAACGCTACTGATGCCGAGTAATGAGTTTAATCTGCCCGCCGATCTCTTCTACGAACATGGTGTTTAACGCATCCAGTCAATCGCACAACGTGATTCTTGCCTAGGTTCTCCCTTTAATTATTGTTGCTAATTAAACGCAAAATGTACGGTAGAGATGCTGCTAACTATGGCAAATACTTGTAATTGGATGAGATTACGTTGCTGATGCCAGGACCCTTTTCAGCGGCATGTAAACTTTAGTTATCGGTTGTCGAGATGTGGTTGATTATTGTAACGGATGCTTGAAGAGGTGTTTCATAGATGGTGATAGTGATGAAATTCTGTAACAAATAAAATTGTATTTATTATTATTTCTTTAACTTTATATATATTTGTATTTTTATTATTATAGATTTGTTTGTTAAATCGAATCGGTAATATTTATAAAACAACTTTGATATTTGTTCAACTTAAAAATTTAACCTCTTTGAAATTAAACAAATTTATAGACCACCTCGGTGGCATAGTGGTATGTTCAATGACTACAATGCGAGAGGTCCTGGGTTCGGTTCCCGGATAGGTCAAGGAATAAAAAAGTGGTTCTTGTCAAAATATTAACGAGGCGTTGTACTTCATTACTCGTGCCAATCGAACAAGGGCCCAACATACGCTAATGACCACAGCAGTCGATGCGTTAAAAAAAAATTTATAGATATAATGTAGATATAATGTAGAAAAATGTATTTTAACCAACCTATAGACACTAGAATTATTTGTAATAATTCTATTATAACATTTGTAAAACACAAAAGTACGCTACTTAAACATTTAATAAATAGAACAAATCTTAAGTATAAATATAATATGAGTATATTTTGTGACTATATAAATAACTAAATAAACAACCTTTAATATTAAACCAAATGTTAAAGAAATTTAAGAAAACTAAACAATTCAAAGCAAACTTTATGAAAACAAAGAGATTGCAAAACATATGGCAAAGAAACCTTTACGGTAAGCTAAGAAATAAATAAACGCAGAACAAAATATCAAAAGAAAATTATATGTCATCGTTACAAATAAACTAGAAATTTAAAACAGGTTTGGTTTGCAATAATTCTTCAATTAAGTTATAAAATAAATATTCCACAATACATTGCTATTCCAGTAATTGTGCTTGTAAATTCAAAAATGTAATGTGAAAATAAATGCTTAAAAATTATATTTATTTAATTAATATTAATATAAATAAACATTATTTTTAATGTTATATATGTAATATGTTTTGCAATTACCATAATGCACTTTTGTTGTTCACACATTAAAATTGAATATAAATATTTAATTATATAAAATTATGTTCATTTTGGTTTCATGTAAAATTTTCGTGACTAAATTGACTGCTGCGTATATATTGGTTGTATATATACATATATACATAATTAAAATATAAATATGCTTAACAGCTGTAATTAAAAAGAAATATATATAAAATCTATTAACAGTTTATTTTTTTAAATTTATATTTTTATATTACTTTATAAATTGAAAAATTTTTACTTATGCAGAGAGTGTAAAATCACTATTGATTTTTTAATAGGTGAATTTACGTGACGTGAAATTTTATAGCGGTGATTTTAGCGTAGTGCTGTATCTTACGATAGTTTTACAGCCGCAAATTTTCTTATGGTAAATATACCGCAGTAAATTTTTTGCTTTTAGTTTTTTTTTTTCAACATTTTAGATTTTAAAAATTGAATGACCTGTCTTCTTTATATTCAGAGATAAATCACTATTGATTTTTGAATAGATAAACTTTAGTGCGGTGACTTTTCATAGTGTTGATTTTACCGCCTTGAGTTTTTTACCTTTCATTTATTTATTCAAAATTTAAATATTTTGAATTTTTAGCAAGAGAGTTTAAAATACTCCTGACCTTTCTATAAAGACGTGAATTTTCAATACATTTTGTAGCAACTTCATCGCCTTGAGAGTTTCACACCAAACCTACAACCACTCACAGACTGAAAATCATACAAGCAAATGTTAAACTAAATTCTCCATAACAATAGCCAGAGTCTCCTAACGCATCGCCTGCTTTCGCGCTCGGCTAATCACAAATTTATGCAACGCCCTCAGCGATATGATCAACACAAAAATACTTCCGCAATGGCAATGTACATAGCCTGCACCTGTATACGATCGTTATTGCAATGCCCGATGGCAATACGGCATTGTGCCGCGCACACAAAGCGTCCAAAACGTAATTATTGCAATTACGCGGCGACTGCTATTAAGTCAAAGTGAATTCGCTGAAGTGTATGTGTGTATGTATGTATGTATGTGTGTATGTATGTATATGTGCGCGGAGGTCACAGAGCCGCCATTTGCACAGGTTGCCAACTCACCGACGCAACAAGTCGCGCAATTTGATGCCAAGCCACGGTGAATTTGAGGTGGTTGCAAGTGGTACGCTACCTTACGCTACCCTCTCTATTGCGCGAGACAGTATCTAATCTAGATATGAAAAATTAATCCCCATGAGTTGGCGCGGTGAGCGCGCCGTGCCGACGTTGTGTGACCCTGTCTGTGCATCTTAGGTATGGCCCTTTATTGGTTTATGTCAAATATTAACCCAAGTTTAATGGGAATTATGTTGAAGGTCATTTGATAAGAAGGTGTTTTAGCCGCTGGTGGAGAAAAGCAAGTAAGCGGGGGATGAGAAGTTTCGATAGTGCGGTTAATGCTATGTATGAATTTATCTTGCGATTATGTTGAGGTAAGCTTTCTTTATAATTAGATTACGGCAAATTTATACAGATTACCGTTGGGTAAACGTTTACTTGGGACGATTAGCCACACTTCAGAGTGCTTGTATTAGATTAAGTTTGGAATATAGAATGAATGAGACTAGATGTGATTTTGTTGGTTTGATTAAATAAGGGATTAATTTGAATTAGTTATATACAGATTTCGTTAAATTGGGATAGATTAGGTTAGTTTGGTTTAATTTGAGATAAGCAGAGTGAGCTTATGTTAGGTTGACTTAAGTGGTTTTAGGTGGGATTAATTAGGTCGGATTGAGTTGAGTCAATTTAGGTTAGGCTAGAATGCTGTACCTTTAGGTATAGATTAAGTTAGATTTGGTTAGGTTTGGTTAGGTTAGGTTAAGTTAGGTTGGATTAAAAGACAAAATATATGTTTTGTTATGTTTACATTTAGAGATATAGAATTGCTTAAAGTTTTGTTAGTTTTTGATTAAGGTAGATTATGTTCCATTAAGTAAATCCGAGTTAAGTCTGAGCGGACTTAAGTTTAAGAGTAATTAATAACATGGGGTGACCACCTCGGTGGCACAGTGGTACGTTCAATGACTACAATGCGAGAGGTCCCGGGTGCGATTCCGGAGTAGAACAAAGAAAAATAAATTGTTCTTGTCAAATATTATCGGGGCGTTGTTCTTCATAACTCGTGCCATTCGAACAAGGACTCGACATACGCTAATGACCACAGCAGTCAATGCGTTATAAAAATAACATGGGGTAGTTCTTAATGTCTCAGTGGTTAGTATTGGCGCCAAATCCTATAAAACGTTGTAGCGTCCCAGAAAAAAGAAGGTTTGTAGAAAATTTCGAAATTAAGCTATATTTGATGAGTTAAATAATTAAATTAAGTTTGTAATAATTATGTGTGAAAAAGTTTGTGTTAATTATACTTATGTTAAGTTTCAAATATATTTGCATTATTAGAGTTCGGGGTACTTATTATAAAGCATAATTCAAAATTACTGAATAAACAGAATTACAATGAAAAGTTGCTAAGCTTTCACCGCAGCAGACAAAAGTAATTGTAATTGCAAACGAAACTTACAGCTTCACATCTACGACACGGCGTCTGGACGTTTCTTATTAATCTCAAAGCAATAAATATCTCCCGCGACGCTTCGTATTTGTGTTGCAACTTCTGCTCCCATACAACAACAATCCACTTGTTAGAATACACTCGCCGCTGCTAGATTATAAAGAAAGCGCGCGTACAGATTGTCGAAACTACTAAATCACCAGCTAACTAAAACAACGTCTTAATAAATACGACGGCGAGCGTCTCTGCGCAGCAAAGCGTCGTCTTCGCGTCCGCCCTCCTGCCAGAGATTGCAAATAATTCACGATTCTGCTGTCATGTTTATTACTTGAATTTATTCACTGGCAATTCCCACTAAAATATCGTGTCTATGAAACTTGCGACTGGATGCGCTTTTGCGGATAAAGCATCCCTTTCCACACCGACACGACGCTTTTCTACCTCAACCCCAAGTGCAGTAAACAAATTTGCTGCAAGAAAGCTCGCTTGTTGCTCTCTGTTGTCTACAAAGAGAAAAAAAAGTGTACACAATGCAATAACTTCTAGGATTTACTTGGTTCCTTTTACATATGTGAGCATAGAGTGTGTTTGTCAGCCAATACGTGCTAAACTTTATTACGCCTTTGACTGTTTACTTATTTTGATGTAATCCAATAAAACGCAGATTTATTATGTTGCTTATTTCCGTAATGTCACAATCGTATCAAATTGCTATTGACGCATGTTGCGCACCGGAACAGCATGCGATATAATGACACAATAATCTATGTGCCTTCAGTTACTAGTTTTTCCACTCACTCGCATCTCATAAAATTGCCGTAAAGTAGGTAGTGCGAGTCTGTAATTTTCCACGCTAGTAATTGGCCGTTTGCACATTGCATGTAGCGTTTTCCATTCGCGCTACTTGTTAGCTAATTGCAGACTTGGACAACGCCGGCGCTAATGATTTCCTATTATAGTTTTTATCTGTGTGTGTTTGCTCTATATTATTGAAAATATATTTGTTTGTTCATAACAAGCAAGAAACAGTACTTTACGAAAAGAGCCAGGAAATGAATCGCACTAGCAACGTGTTTTTGGAGTACGAGCAAAGCAAGTACTATAAATCGCTAAGCGCAAAGTGCCTTTACTGGCAGAGTTGTGTACAACGTTTTTTGCTTTACTTGTCCAAAAGATCACTTGACACAAGCTAGAGTATATAGATTATACAAAGTACAAAGTATGCACATAATATAAACTAAAACTTGCAAT
>JAODGA020021081.1:0-11468 GCA_027574885.2 Drusilla canaliculata | reverse complement strand
TAAATTTTGCTGCTGAACACTGCGTATGTTCAAATCTATCAGCCAAACCGAGGCAAGCCGAATAAAAAGTGGTGGGGCTGGGACGCCTTCCCCTACTGCTCAAACAAGAGCACTGGTTGTGTGCAACAACCAACAACTATACAACGCAGTGTGCGCCGCAGTCCGCGATCGTCCGGCCACGGCAACGATTGTTGCCTTTTCCGATTCCGTCCAGTTGTCCGCAAAGGTGTGCGCGGCACCACGCACCGCGTACTCCCGCGTTCAGCCAATCCGTGTGTGTTTGTGTACCACTTCTCCCACGGGACCCGTGATGTAAGATTGCTTGCAAATCCCTAGTGTACCCTTGTTGCCACCGTGTGTGAGTGTGTCTCCGAAGACGAAAGGCTGTCGAAGACTTTGGAAAGCTGAACTCAAGATCACGACGCAAACGTAAGTTGCAGTATTTCAACAATCGATTTTTTACAATTTCTTCTGGAGTTTCACATTAGTTAACAGTCATTAAACCCCTAACAAAGAAGTCTTGGTTACTCTAAGGGTCAATTGAAAATTTGCAAATTTTTTGCAAGTTCCCAGTTTACACTCGCACTGATAAAGTAGGTGCGGCTCGGATGTGGTACCCATTATCATCTGCAATGAAACAGACAATTTCAGATTTGGCCAGTTCAATGATTAGGTCATCTTTATTTGTATATTATTAAGAGTTCCACAGTTTGATTGGGACTTGATTTGGGCGTGTTTTAACGCAAACGAATTTGTTACTCCCGTAGATGGCGCTCACGTGCGCGCCTCGAGATTTGTTGCTAGTTTTACCAAACAAATTCCATGCCTTGAGACACGTTGGAAACTGGTTACCTGATTGGTGTTTACTTTCCTCTCACCGTAGTAGGCAAATCATGTCGAAATTTCGCCGTAGAAAAAGTACATAACATAAACAACCAATGGTACCATGCCATATACATACGCTAGTTTTCCAAATAAAAAGAAACCGTTAGTTACGTGCAGTGCACTAGTTATGTCGCATCGATAATTACGCAGTATGTTTACCATGACAATGCAGTGCTATTTTCGGGTTTGTTGCCATCAACAGTACGTGAAGTTTCTCGCCAAAGTGTTAATCAACACATATGTACTAATTTAACGCTGTTCCCATGACATGCGGTTTGAGTGCGTTGAGAAATAAAAAGGCGGCGGCGCGTGGTGCTTATGGCATCCTTTGCGCGTTGTCTATTCGCGCTTTTTGATCGAACGTTAAACCGTTCCGTGGATTCGGAACCGGTTTCGTGCACGTTTTCTCGCTCTTCGCGGCCATCCGCGGGGCCGCCGCCGCGGCTCACGAATTTTTCTAATGCCCGTGCGACGTGAGCGGCGAATTGGCTGACTTCTTGCGCGCGCGTTCATCAACTCCTCGGGTGCGTCGTGTTGAAATTTACATTCGGTTCACGGCTGTTGGCATTACCACCAAACAACAGTCCACACGCAATTACCATAATTCATGTACAAGAAATTTCTTTTTTCTTGATAAAAAAAAAACATTAAAGAAAATATTTAAAGAAGAAGACATATCGTTCCCTATGAGGAATGAGGAAATACTATATCCATTCATGTTCAATTGGTACCCATGGTGGCACCTCATAAGAGTTTACCAATAAGGAAATGAAGAAGCAAACTGTATTCTGACAAGTTCACAAAAGACATTCCACAATCGACAACAATTATTACGCCTGCGTACATCGCGTGCACGTGGCGCATAACTAATGCATGTACCCTTTACTTGGTGCTATCATGCACTTGACGCACACCCACACATTTGGAGAAATCTGGTACCCATGTCGATGGGGCCCGTCAACGGCGCGCATGGATTACTTATTCATGCGCGATGATGTGCGCGCCGTCGCCGTTGTAATAGTTATTCATATTCCACCGATTGAAGCGATAGGACAGTGCAGGTCCCACGCAGGACTGCTTTGTTCCTGTGCGTCGCACAGGACGCAGGACACGGGCATTTACCTTCGCGTAGGGCCCCAACGAGGTCAATACACTAGGCAAGCACGTAGAACAAAGAACGTTCGCGCCAACATGTTGTGGGCGCGCGCACGACACGTGCAATATCTGTTTTTATTTTCAATTGCGGTGACACCGACGGGAATATACTCACCTGCACATAGAGCTTGACCTTTTTGTGCCGCGCTGATTAAGATCAATGAAGCTTGCTTAGCTGCATTGGGTGTGGCTGGTCGGGAAGCCATCTTGAACTACTTCTCATTGGGATCAACTATGATTAAATGGTCACATAACTAAATTTGAAGATTAAATTCTTATTATTTTTGGTTAGCGTACTGAACTATTTATAGAACTATCAAATTGAATCTTAGCAATGTAAAACATTGCTGGCAATAAACAAATCTACCGCAATCAGTCCATGTCTCATTAGCACAAATAGTCTTATCAACAAATGGTTTGGTTACTTGAGGCTGGTATGCTTAAGCGTTTTTTTTATTATCATGATAATAGGTTTTCCAATCACGTACCGCGCATAAAAAAATGCGCAAAGTTATTCTGTGGCACTTAACACAGCAAAGCTGTGCTCTCGTTGCGACACACGTAATGCAAAACGCGACTTTAATTGCCCCTCCGTAATGTCGCAATCGCCCGTCCCGCATTGATTTGTCCGGTTGCACTGCTTAGCCAACCGACGACGGGCGCTTACACTTTTGCACATTGCGTGAGTCATTTCGCAGCATTCTCAGGTGCGTTTAACACGTAACCGCGTTAGCATTTTCATCTCATGGCCACCGGCGTGCGATTTGCCCCCATCGTGCGAATTTGTGCATAAAGGTCTCGCTTATTGTATGAATATAATTATGCTCCGGGCCTCCTTGTGATGTATGATTCTCTGCAATAAATACATCCGTAGTTAACGCAAATAAAGACTCAAATAAATTGCAAGCCATTACAGTCATGCATGTTTTGTCATTTCAGGCGATGTTCTTCGTTAAGTTTGACCAGGTCCTGAGCATAATGATTACAATTCGGAAACAATGACCAGTATGACCACGGCGTGGCGCATTTGTACGCTTATCCGCGATTAACCGAATGATTCATCGTCTTGTTAATCGAGTGCGTCGTGTTTTCTGATAGGAGTCGAAGGTGTGCGTTACGTATGCACACAATGAACCCAAGTTGGGTACCGTTAACCGCATCTTTGGCGCAGAAGGAATTTCGACATATACGCACCGCCTTGAAATTCCATTCTGTAGCATGCGCTTCACGCTCGCTCTGCCACGTCACAGTACGCATCCGAGCGGGTAATACAACAATAATTGCGCATAAACCGCTGATTGCTCGTGTAGTTGTTGCGCCCCCACAAGTGTGCGTTTTCCCTCCGCCGGAATGATCGATAAACAATTACCTACGTGCTGTGGTCAACGCAGGCCAACGTAGGCGAGAGAAAAATAGCCACGGAATCGCGTGCGGACGTCGTGGGGGCAGGAATTCAGCGGAAAAGTGCAAGGTTCCCCGAGACCTCGAGTGCCACAAGAGAGATACCTTAAATGAGCTGTGACTTCATTGGTAATCAATATTTGCAATTCACGTCATGTAGATTTATGAAAAATTTCCACTTTTAATCCACCCAAAAATGGTTAGTAATAGTCTTATCTATGAGTTACATTTTATGGCATTTCAAAAACCTTGCAGGTTCTATGATTAATAGGTCTTAATCAATCGGTGTCCACACAGAGTTAAATTACGAAATTCCTCACAGCGCCCGTTAACTTGATGATGTCACACTTATTTATAGCGATGACGCCATAGACATTTAATAAATACTAAATTAACATCGTTTTCTCGTACGAACATGTGATTGTGTCATCTTGTAGCGTTGTTGTTTTTTCGGTAGGTCCAGCACGCTCTGCTTATATTTAGAAAACTATTTCCAACCAACTTGCACTATAAAAAGAATCAATCAAATTGTGCACTCCAATACGAGCTCGAGTGGAATCAACATTGATTGAAATCGCACCATAAATAATTACAAAATACTTCGGTTTACATACTATTATTGCATATTAGTACACGCATTTAATGCTGGTTGTAACAATTGATCATTAATCTTGTATAAGGTAATATAAAATTGTAAAAGAAGTATAAATATGTTTACGGGTATATCCAGGTACAGATCTAGAACAACGGATCGCCTTTCATCATCCTCGTGGCACAGTAATGTGGGAATTGTACACCTTTGAGTAGGATATCAGCAATGCCCTGAAGTAAATTTTTGTTTATATTTTTTTTTGAAAATCAAAATATTGCTTAATTGAGACTTACCTGTAACTCACTGATGCATGCAGTAATGCAGTGGACTAGAATGTACCACGGTGCACAGAAGCCTGCCACTAGGAAGCCGATGAAGATCAGTATGATCAACCAGATGATCATAAACAAACATTTTCCACCGTCTGCCATTGTGAGCTGAAAAATTGGTTATTACTTGTTTGTCGTATATATTTGTAAGCTGTTTTCCTTCTAAGTGTCCTAGTAACACTAGGCGTCTGACCAAGTAGCAGCACTTCGGAATGTCCACACGTCTGCACATGCAAAAGGCATTGAGGACGCGCGTAGGAAAATAAAAAACTTTCTAAATTTGTTTTCGCTGCTTATAGTTCGCAGTGTCTCTTTGAATTTGGGCGAGATAATCGCGGTTGTAACGCGCGGTAATAAAACCCTATGTAAACTCACGATATGCAACAAATGTTATTACTATGCAAACACCATAATAATTTTCAACGTTCCGAACCATTTTACGGAACTTTTTAAGTTTCCAGTCAACTAGGTCTTGATCTATGGACTATTTGTGGGTTTTTTTGAGTTAACTTACCTTGGTATGAAGGGCAGGTTGATTTTAATTGTAATTGTAGGTGTTTTTCTTGCGGCTGGTGGCAGGTGGAAATCAACGCGCACGTGTATGCAATGGTATAGCTGCCGTGATTGAAAATTGCGGCGGCTGTAACCAAACACCAAACACTATTGTTCGTGCCTACAATAAGTCAGGCTAGTGTGAGCCGCTGAGTCGCGCGCGCGCAAACAAAAATATTTTCGTCGCGAGCCGCCTCACCACTCTAGGGCGGCGCTCCCACGATTTTCCAAAGACGCGCCTGGAGGAGGTTTTGGATTAAGTCAGCCGCGCACGCCCAACGCGCACTGCGCATGCGCAGCTCGCGCGCGCTGAGTGGGAAACTAGTTTGTAGCTATGTGCGTAAAAGTTTGCTTTCTGCTGGAGTTACAACATGTTGTAATTTTATATGCCACCTATTCTTGGCTTCAATGCGATGATGTGATCGTCTCAATAGCATCGTTTCTTGCAGATGAATATGTGCGGTAGACTAGCCATCCTGCTCGTCTGTCTGCATCTGGCGTTGGGACAGCAGGAATACGATCCCAACGATCCCTATCGCAACACGAATAATCGAAACAATGACCCCTACAATCGGAACAACGACCCGTTCAATCGCAACAACGAATCCTACAATCGTAACACTGCGAATGCCTACAATCGCACCAACGACCCGTACGGCCGCGATCGCAACGATCCCTACAACCGGGACCGCAACGATCCCTACAATCGCGACCGCAACGATCAATTCGGCAGGACCAACGATCCCAACAATCGCGATCCGAATGATGCGTACAGGAACAACGATCCGTACAATCGGTACAACAGCACCAACACGAATCGAAATGATCCCTATAATAGGGACCGCAATGATCCCTACAATCGATATGGGAGCAATGATCCATTAAACCGGGATCGCAATGATCCGCTAAACCGGGATCGCAATGATCCGTTGAACAGAGATCGCAATGATCCGTACAGCAGGACCAACGATCCGAATCGCGACAGGAACGATCCGTACAATCGCGACTTAAACAGGGACCGCACCAATGATCCCTATAACAGAGACAACCAATACAATCGCGATCGTGATGGTCAGAACCGGGGTCGCACTGATCCGTACGCACGCGATCGGGATTATAATCGGGATCGTGACCCATACGCCAGAGATTCGAGTACCACTCGGTATGGACAAGTAGGCAGTGGAATTGGTGCTGCGGGCACCTACGGCAGCAGCGGGAGTAGGTATGGTACGGATGATGGTAACTGCTGCGAAGAGTACTGTTACAATGTGGACGAGAAACCCTACGTGAAACTTGGCGCTAAAACCCCATACCAGTTTGTATATGGGAAGATCTCCAATCAACATATTGTCCCACGTAAGTACGACCTATATGGTTCTTGGGAACTGTTTGTAAGTTTTGAATTTTGTAATTTTGTAAAGAATGCAAACCGGTGCAATTTTGGAGTTTGCTTCGGGAGGGTACAAGTGTTCCTGAGCGACAGTACATCGAAAGATACAGGCAGCTTCAAAAGATCCACGATGAGATTGTGAGGAATTACGAGGAACGCAGATCATTCCCGGAAAAGGGCAGATTATGCGCTGAGGATTACGATATTTTATCAAGGTACATTTTCTTTAAATTGGCTTTAAAATCACATTTTTCACGTATTTATCTCCAGATGGCGATGGAATGACTCAATTTCCGATTCAATGGCGGGCAGCTTAACTCAGCAGGGTTCCGATGATATTAAGTACCTGGCGAGACGGTATCAGTCGCGTTTGCATGAACTGCTACAACCGTACAATGACCAGTTGTACTACGTGCGTAATTGAAAACATGTATACGCTTCTCCTCACAGGGCTAACAAGTTTATTTATAGTTTCAACACTCGGAAGGTGATCGCTCCGTGGAGTCCTATCAGGCGTACATTCAGGGCTTGTTCGGAAGTGATTACCAGCGCGTGCACGCGAACGTTCGCAGTGGTGGCTATGGGGGCGGCAGCTACAGCGGTGGCAGCTACCAAGATAACCGATACGATACCAGATCGGAGAACTACGATCCCTTTGCCGCTCACAACAACCAACAGAACTACGGATCTCAATATTCGGATAACCGTTATGGGTCATCCGGTTCCTATGAAGGCTCTTCATATGTAAGCGTTCGAAAGACAAACCAATGTCCAAACAATTGTCTAATCAATTTTTTTCTTCAGGGAATGTCAAAATGCAAGTCTTACCAGCAGCGAATGGACGAGAACAGGGAAACTGCGACAGAGTATCGCAGTTTCAAGGAAAAACCCGAGTACAAGGAAATGGTGCGCAATGTCTTCAGGCGACTTGGGTTCCGTTACAATTTGAATGATTCCATCATTGAGGATATGTACGATTTGTGCAGATACGAGAAATCTTGGTAATTATAACTTAAATATTCGAGTCGCATCAAAGAATGACATTGTGTGAATTGAAGGTACGTGACCCGACCATCGCCATGGTGTGCAGCTTTCACGCCCGAGCAACTCAAGCTGCTGGAATATGGTGACGATTTGTTCTACTTCTACCGCTCCGGCTACGGTCACGAGTACCTGAACAAGAACTTGGGCTGCGGCTTGGTGAAGGATTTGTACGACAGATTCGAGCGTACCGTCAATGGTAACCGTTAATTACGCGCCACCGTCTTGGGTTTAATGGCATTTGTGTTTTCCAGGCGACTTGAGCGAACAAAAAGCAATCTTTCATTATCGAGACTTGGATACAATGCTGAAAACCATTGTGGCGTTGGGCATTCGGCGTGACACGAACGTGTTAACTGCTGATAACTACTATCAGCACTACAGCCGCATGTGGAGGACGAGTGAAATCGCGCCATTTTCGGGCAATTTGGCTGCCATATTATACCAGTAAGATTTGGAGTAGGCTTCATGTATAATAAGGAATATATTAATTTGTATTTGTTCTTCCGCAGATGCGATAATCAAGCTGAAAAGTACAAAGTAATGTTCTTCTTGAACGAGAACACCGTCGAGTTCCCCGAGTGTTCGGTGGGTCTGTGCTCCTGGACTACGTTCCAGCAGAAGTTCCAGTACTTGGCGCAGGAATGTCGACTGGATTGGTGCGAGCGTGGTGCCGGCAGTCAGACGAGTCGGTCATTCGCTGTCGTCCTCATCTCACTGTTCATCGCCGCCATCCTCAAGTATTAGCATGCCTTTACTACGGGGCAAAATCTCTCAATTACACACACACATTTCTTCTAAGCTACATTCTAGTACAGGTTTCCATTGAAGTGGTAGGATCGAACTAGTTTGGAAATTCGTAGTTTTCACTACAATAGGGGTATTCACTCTTCGTGCTTCTGCATGAAAGCCTCCTCGAGTTTCTAGTGTTCTTACAGTGTTATTCGAAAAGAACAGAGAGGGGGTAATACAAATTTGATAATTTGACTTTCAAGGAATTTAATATTGTCTTTAAAAGGTTTTTCTTTTGCATTTTTGACTCATCTTTTTTTTCAACTAATTTGGCTTGTTCTTTTTTTGTTTGTTTTTATGATTTTTACCTATAGCACGGAGAGTGAATACTCCTATTATCCAGAACGAAACTTGTTGTAAACGTTTGTATTTTAAGTTGTTTTTTTAAATTTTATAAAAAAATGTAGTTTATTTGCTATTACCGCTAGTACATATAAACTTTGTTATGGATTTTTTTTATTGTGTAATATGATGAAACTTGTGTTCAAAATATGTTAGTGTACATTTAGATTTTTACAAACATACTTGGTCAAACCAATAACAAATTTCAATAAATTTAAACTTTATTTGGTTACATTATTTATACGGGTTTCTACTTAAGAAACTTATGGTTGTACTTGAAGCAGTGTTTCCTACACTTCCGGCATTGGACGTATGCGAGTTTCCTTCCGAGACTCAACGCTTTGATCTTCGTTTCCTCCCACATTGAGATGACTTTGATGTTGACCTCATAGTCCAGAACACGAGTGTTCAGCGCCCAACTTTTCAGCAGGAACTTCGTCGCCCAGTCCAGGTAAATGAGATCAAAGCAACCAATCCGCGCGAAGGCAACGGCCATTCGTCGAACGTTGATCCACTGGTTCTGCATCAGATGGAACGCAGCGAGCACGACGACGAAGGGTACAAAGTACCGATTGCGCATGACCATCTGGAAAATCCACGACTTTCGGAAGCGCTTCACGAGGCTCTCGTAGATGGTCTTCCGATGGATGAAGTATATCTGCAGGAGAATCTCGGCCGGCTCCATGATGCGTTCGAGGCCCAAGGGGCGCATGTACATGTAGACGATGATCTCGAGGTCTTCGAATTCGTTGGCGATGGCGAGGCGGAAGTTGAGCGCGCCGAGGATGTCGGCCTCGCAGTCGAGCAGGCGCCGACGGTGGCGGTGCGCACACCCGCCGACATCGCGCCCCTCCATGTAGTAGCCGATCAGCATGTGGTTCCACTCGGGGCTGCTGTAATCGTCCGCGCGCATTTTGCTCGCAATGTACACGCTCGCGATGACGTAGAGCATCGGGTCATTGACCTGTTGACAGCGCCGGCTGCGCAGCTCCAGGTACTTCTCAAGCACATGAACGCCGAGGAGGAAAATGTGCGTGTCGACCCAGAAGCGCTCGCAGATGAGGAAGAGCTGGTGGCAGCAGAACCCGTCCAGCAGCGGCTTGTGATGCTGGCTGTGCACAATCCGCATATCCTGCAGCCACTCTTTCGCCAGCGGGCGTGGTAATCCGCTTTTGTGTTCCTGACGGTCAACTAGATTCAGCCGGGAGAAGTCCATTTCTTTGAAGCAACGCGAACAGTTGTTTTGCATTTTTATATATTCACGATTACACACAATTAACAGTATATATAACAACCTAGTCGCTATTATTTGCGCTGTAGTTAGCTAACTTTTAAAATAACGGAAAGATGTAAACAACTTTTGTTTCTTCATTGAATTTTTCATTGTAGACTACCCAACATACAACTACTCAACACTTGTCTCATGTAAGAATAGCAATCACACTGTTTGTGAGTTAATGTATCAAATATGTCTTAAACCTCAAAATACAACAATATTTATTAAATATCTTATAAATATTATTAATTTACGTCATATAATTAATAATTATCAATAACTTTGAGTTTTGCTCGTTTGTAGCTAGTGGCGCTAGTGTAGCAAAAACATTTAAAGAGTAAACAACATTTGCTTCTCAAATTTTTAAAGCCCTGCCATGTTTTCAACGACACAATGTTGCAGTGTGAAATGTTGTGGTGTGATAAGATGCACGCAAAATCTTATCACCTGTTGTTCGACGCGGGTCGCAGGTAGTCAGTCGTGTGTCTCTTGTCGTGTTGTGCGCAAGTGTACGCAGCGTGCCTGATTTGAGAAAGTTATAAATTATTGTGACACTTGCACGTGCATATTAATCATGATTATTAACTTAGTCAACTTAGTTAGAAATGGTGTAAATTGCTGTTTGAACTGCAACAATACGGAGTGCGAGACGACCTTGGGGTAGCGGCATCAAGGTGCGTTATGTTTTGTTTATTCTTTGCTTATTTGTGTTTGTATTAACAAAAATTGTTTTGAAAAACTCAGCGTTTATTGTTTTTAATGAATAGATTTCGTTGTTTTAATTATCTTGTGGTATAATATTATATATGCCCCTAAAACAAATTTTTATGTTTAAAGTAATTACTTTTTTATTATTTTTTATATTAAATGTTATTTGTTATAACATAAAATATAATTAAACGTTATAATTAATTTTAACTAAATGGAATGTTATTGTTTCTGGATTTTACTAAACCAAGAGTTCTGTACGTTGTGTAATACATGTCGGTTTGAAAATTTGGCCACAGATGGCGCGGTGTACAAATTTACAAAATTTTAGGAGTTCCAATTTACTATTCAAGTTTTCAAGAATAGTAGTTTACAAAATGAGGCAGGAAAAGATTTCTACTAGCAACGTGTGTTTGGAGTACAAATAAAGCGAGTACTATACATCACTGAGCAAAGTGCAAATCTTTACTGGCAGAGTTGTGTACAACGTTTTTTGCTTAACTTGTCCGAAAGATCATTTAACACAAGCTAGAGTATATAGATTCAGTAGCGGCTCGTGGATATTATTTCTGGGAGTGCTGCTTATTCATATACAGCAGTCGCTCGATAACGTGAACTAATTCAAACCAAGTGTTTACGTTGTCGCATGTTCTGTAACGTTCTGTAACAAAATCTAAAAGTTTAAGAAGATGTGTGTTAACTATCTGAGAACGTATTTTGAAAATTTTAAACAAAATTACAAATTGGTTTTTGAAATAACCTAACCAAACTTAAAAACCGTACGCCACACGCCACCAAAGTTCTTTAGTCAACTTTGAGTGTAAATATTGCGGAAACTATTTCTTAGAATAAACTAAAATTTTTAGAAGATGTGTGGTAACTATCTGAGGACATATTCTGAAAGTTTCAAACATAGCTACCGGTAGGTTTTTAAGATATCCGAACTTAACCTAAAGCCCGAACGCCACCCGCCACTAAACTTTTTTAGTCAACTTTGATTGTGAA
>JAODGA020020878.1:0-10192 GCA_027574885.2 Drusilla canaliculata | reverse complement strand
GTAGCGTGTTGTTTATTTCCATTTGAATGAGAGCGTCAAAGCGCCTAGTAGCGACTTATTGTTAGTACGCAACGAGAATTCGGTGTGAACGCACACATTCCAATTGGATAAAAGTCAATACTAATTCGTGAAGAATCGTCGACAATCGTACAGATTTCAACCAACCATAACGCCGCAATTCTTATCTTCACTAGTTAAAAACTTTTATTCTGCTTTGTTTTGGATGTTTATTCTCGTTAACAAAAATAGACGTTATTACATTGTTTATTGAGTTATACCTCACTTTCGGGCGAGGTATGCAAAAAAATGTATTTATCTGATATTTTCCAATGTCTACCATTACTTCATTAACATTTCAGTCAACATTTTCTTTCAAATGATTTAATTTAGAAAATGAATGAATGTATGTACACTAATTGTGCAAGATGTTTACATTTGTTTGACCCTTTTAATTCAGTCTGTAAATTGTATGAATGAATTCACTGTAAATGTTTTCGCGTTTTTTTTTTTTAAATTGTTTTGTGGTTGTATTACTATTTGCACACGTATGCGTGGCGGTGGCGAAAGACGGTCTGCGAAACGTGAATGTAACCGTAAGCCGTTGGTTAGTAAATACGTGCGAGTTTTGCTTGTTTTCGCACCACCAAACATCTGTTTCAGCAAAGTCCGCGCAGACCGCACCAACCGCACCAAAATATTCCAAACAATCAAAACATTTAATACCTATGTGACAAAGGGGATTTAATGCAAAGTGGCACCACCTTATTATGCTTGTGAGGTATATAAATAAACATTTAATGAAATTAATACTCCTCCAATGACTTAAAAACGCAAACATTTGTGAGTTCCAGGTTTTTATTATGTTCACACGAAACGTCACAAAAAAATTTAGAGCTTGCAAAATGTTGCGTCTTTTTTTATTTTCAAAGAAGCGAAAGATTGATATATTGACTCAAGTGGCACTTGACTGAAATTTACGTGACATTGAATGCAATAAAATTCAGGGGCTTGCATATTTGGCGCGCTCCTGCCCACTTAACTTAACAAAACGAGCAAAAATCGAAAATGTGTCGCGTGTGGTCGTGCCGATCGACATCCAACACGTGCACCGCACGAAATTCGACACAAGCGCCAACTGCGACATTCCAACATGAGTAACATGGGCGTTTGTATCTCAAGGGATTGATTCGGGATATTTTAGTATAGTGTGGACGATTTATGCGCAAAAATAAATGCGTTTGAGAATTGCTGATTGTCAAGTTTGTTGACTATTTTTTTGCTTATTAAGAAAACAGACTGCAAATTGTACAATCAAATATTTTTTCGTATACCTAGCTCAAAAATGAGATACAACTAATCAATAAACGATGCAATAAAGTCTACGGCAGAAAGTTGGTAGACTGACCAAAAAAATGTTCTAGATTGTTTCCATATTTTTAATTTCCGACCACGTTGATTACTAATTAGCGGACGATTACAAATGAGGAACACTCCCAGAAAAAGTATCCAGGAGCCACTACTGATTGGTGGTTTTCTATATAGTAACGTTTCTTCTTAAGTTCACTTATTTATGATACATATGTTAATTCTACGTCATTTGCTCTTTGTGCTAATGAATAGCGTGCGAACTTATGTTAATTTGTATTGACTGGCACTGTGGATTCGATTCTAAATGGAACGATCGATTATATCTACATTGATTGATGACTTGATTGTTTTGATACAGTTGATCCTCGGACGGCCGAATACTTCACCGAAGGGCGCGAATGCGTTAATTGCGGTGCGATCGACACGCCGCTGTGGCGTCGCGACGGCACCGGCCATTACCTGTGCAATGCCTGCGGTCTCTACCACAAGATGAACGGCATGAATCGGCCACTCGTCAAGCAGCCTCGTAGATTGGTACTTAAAACGCATGCCATTCGACATCCTCGACACACAGAACATGCACACAATGTACACACTTTGCACACACATCTCTCGCTTCTTCACTCTTGCTTCCAAACGAAACATTCGCTTGCACATATATGCTCATTTTCATTCATCATTTCATAGATAAATAAATATTGAATAAAATCATATAAAACTCAAGGAACTGAAAACAGCTTCTATGTTTTAAGATCAAAACTGTTTAATTTTTGCATGGGGATTCATTTCTTGCAGTATTCTTTGTTGTGGTGTGCTTTTTTATTTTATGTTTTGTATGATTTTATTTGATTTTTATTTAATAATGAGTTGTTGTACTTCTTTTACACCCCCAAAATGAAACGAGGCTACGCTGCTATGACGAGTTCGAGTCGCGAATCGCGTTTGTCTTTGCTGTAGTTTAGTTATTTTACCCCTTTTTTCTCTTATTTTGTCGCGTCGCCATTTTCGTTGGATGGCGCGCGGTGAACGCCATTTTTGTTGATTTTGAATTTTTGTATACGTTTTGCGAGTTCAGTAGAATGCCCAAATCCGTAGTGAGTGATGTTTAAACCCTCTTTTTGCGTTTTTCCAGTGGCGGCGGAGCCTGGGAATGGGGGTGTAGAAATCTACAAGAACTACTATACGCCGTTTAACGGGGTTACTCGTCCCCTTATACACAACACCGAAGAGAAGTCGAGCAGACGTTTGGTAGGTTCACGAATCACGATCATTCGACACAGATTTACACACATACACACTATTAACATTCACGAAGACGCAGAAAAATAGCATGCCGGAGACATTTACACACACATCACACATGTTTGGTTATGTTATTTGTTGGGGATGGTATAGTAAAGTTGTGTTTGATTTTAGAGTGCTACCAGGCGTGTGGGATTGACATGTTCGAATTGTCGCACGAGTACCACCTCACTATGGAGGCGGAATGCCGTTGGTGAGCCTGTTTGCAATGCTTGCGGATTATACTATAAACTTCATGGTGTCAATCGTCCCTTGGCGATGAAGAAGGAGAGTATTCAGGTTGGTACTAAACATAATCTTACTAATCTACTAGTCTATGAATGGGTTATTTATTGTTATGTATCTTTCAGACAAGGAAACGGAAGCCTAAGGGTTCCAAAGAGACAACAAACAGCAATGGTAATGGTCCCACGCCTGTAAAACTAAATTGCTCCTATTACAATCAACCTCTTGCGGGGAACAAGCATGATGGTGGACTTGTTGGCTCGATCAAGTTGGAAGACAATGGATTGGCGCAATCAGCAGCGTTGAATATGAGCAATTTAGCTGCTCTTAAAGCAGAGCATAACGATCATGTTTCCGGTATTAAGATTGAGCATATGGGTAAGTTATTCTTGCATTGATTAGCTTAAAAGTACAATTTTCTTTAAGCTGCATGTTTTGTAGTAGTATTAGTAGAAAACCTTGATTCATGTAATAACGTTTGTTCTTTTGTCTTTAGATCCCTATAATGACTTACGTGCATTATCCCATATGCAAATGAACACTTCGCAAGCATCGTACATCTACAGCAACGCAAACTCGCATTCAAATCGCGCGTCCCCGTACGCCACCACGCAGTCGCCGCCGTACGCCGCCTCTCAATCATCGCCGTACAGCTCCCATCAGACGTCGCCGCCATACTACGACATCATGACTAGCCACCAGGCGAGCCCCAGCCCACCGGGACAGGCCAATGTCTCCCCCGGCTCCCAGTCGCCGCACAGCAATAACAACAACACCATTTCCAAGAGCCTCATGAGCGACATCAACATGGAGCGTCCCAGCGTCGTCTCTATGTCCTCCGTGCAATAACATCACAAACAATCGGCCGTACACGTGCAACATTACAATTACCTACATCAACATCCACGTGTTGTACCATATAGACTCTACGCTGTAGAGCACATCACGTTATGTCATTCATTTGACTCCTAATTGGACAAATTTACCACGTTCTTCGAATACATGTATATTATTTTTATGGTGGCGTGAATAAGGGACACACCATGAACCCTAGTTGTCGAAAGAGTTTTGAGTATGTTTTGTAAATATTTTGCATCTGGCCCTGACACACGTCACCACGTTACGCTATATGCATTTATATTTCTAGACGAATCGAGTTTAAGTTTTAGCAACTTATTGCATTCCTGCAGTGTTTGTTGATTTTGTTTCTCTCTCTTTTGTAAATTGTATCTGCTTCTTTGTATGCTTTGATTTCCATTTCTTATACGCTGACTGATTTAAAATCACTGTAGTTGTAAGACGCATTCCGCTCTTTTAGAGGAGCATAATTGTTTAAGTTTATTAATTGCTAGGCGCTAGTTTGTACGCAATTCTAGAAATATCACGTTCGTTGACGGACGGAATCGATGCTCTCTTTTTCGATGTTTGTCACGGATCCTCTTTGTTATATATATATCGTCGTACCTTTTTATTTTGTAATTTAAGTATACTCTTTTTGTTTCTATATTTTTTTTTGTAAATTTGATTTCAGTACGAGATGAATTTGTAATTTTATAATCACTTTATCGAGATGATATTGTATGGTATAAGAAACTTGTTCTTAGAGTTGATTTAAATTTTATCATATACTTTGCGTTTCAATAAAAAATATATTTAAAATAACAGATTATTATTAACAATTATTAAGAGTTGGGTAAAGAGGGGCTGAAATGCCGGGGTAAGTCGTGCCGAGCACCATTTGAGTAAATGTTTTTCTATTTATACATTTTGTTTTCAAGAAACTATTTCTATTATTGCAGATACAAGGTAAATTTAATGTTTCAGGCGAAATGTTTTTAAAAATATAAAAAGCTTGTGATTTTGAAACGGTAAAAAGTGCCTTTTAATTGGAGTTAATTTTGCCTGAGCACAATTGCAACACAAACAAGACAAATGCGAACAAGAAAGAAAATAATCTTGCTTGGATGAAAGTGCTTCAGAGGGATGATGAATGTACTGATGAAGAAAATAATTCCGAATGGGTCTGCAAAATTGAATGAATTCAACGTATGTAAAAATTGGGTACATTTGCAATGAAAGAATGGTAAAGAAAGCTTACCATTTATATATCATAATTGCTATTTTGTCCTTAAGTTTAGTAAAATATATTAAAGTAGAAGATACTGTGAATATCAGAGAGTTTGAAGTTTTTATAAAAACTAATCAAGTTCAAAAATGTTGATATTTTCTTAAATATAAGTTCAAAAAATATTGCACTATAAAAAGTTTTTTTTTTCAATTCTAAAATTTATTTTAATTTGTATAAATGCACATACTTTTTTATCGATGGGACCAACCTCAGCTTGTTTTAACTTTCCCCAACGAGGAAGAAGCACCTAATGCTCTACAACTATTATTTAAAAATGTAATTCTAGAGCTATTAACTGTAGTATTCTTTTTATTTAAGGATTTCCCAAAATCGACAGCTTTAGGTCCACTCTCTCCTAAAGCTTTATCAGATTGTATGAAACTAACAATCTGATCAAGCTTTTCAGCATTTGCATGTCAATAAAATTGAAGAAACTACTCACTTGCGCATCTGCCAAATTTGATTTGAGTCATTTATTTTAAATTTAATAATAAATTATATTCTTATAATTTGAGATTAAGTATTGGAAAGACAATTATTAACTCTTTTAAATAGCTTTTACAACATAGAAGGCCAGTAACAACTCAATTAACTTTTTAGATATTTGTTTTAAAATTGATAATAATTCATTAAATTATGCAATGAACTCTCCTACATCCTTCCTATATCATTCCTACCAAACTAGTCGCTTTACTCTGCCTGTTTTCTAGACTTGGAATCAAGTAGGAATTGGAATAGACGGTATTTACTTGTACCATTACTCGACTACATCAACAAAAACAGCAAAACATTAATAAAAATGGGTTACACTAACTAATCATCAATCACACAAGGCAGCGAATCAACGGTTGTATAATACAAATCCAACAAATTTGATCCCCGCGCATATCCCCCTCCAGTTGAGCGTACCTTGCCAGGTACGTAACGCCGCTGTGAAGCTGTTCAGTTGATTGTTTGATGTACACCTATCAATTTAGTGTATTCTCCAAACTCTCGCAATCAACTTGAAATTCCAGTCAATCCGCCATTTGCTTCATTCATCAACATCAGCCCTTCCACAAGGTTAGTCAAATTTAAACATTTGCATTAACGCAAAGTGATAGCAGTAACTTAATTGCGTTTCGAAAACAACGACATTATTTCAATATCAATGCAACTTCAAAATTCACAAAAGCCGGTATATCTTATAAACACACCGATATAGATATAACTGTAAAAAGCTTCCGATTAGGTATAATCAATCCTACAATATCGATACAGAAGCTATTCATGACGTTCAGGCTTCCGCCATGTTGGTTTTATAACATTGATATTGTAATCTGAAACAGGTGCTCTGTCTTCGATAAACAGATCTTAGATTATTCCTGCATTGTGTCAAATTAGAGACTAAAAACAATGAGCTCTGATTATTGTGTTAAGTGTTAATATATTTTTGCTTAAGTTTATGGCGGCACATTTTGCGACATGGCGGCCATCTTGTCATGCTAGAGCGCACGGGCAACGCCCTGGTTGCAATGTTAGTATAAGGATATTATGCTTAGTCGATTCATGCTTAGAAAGTAATTTTAAGGGTTGTTGCTTTTGTGAAAAGTAACAAGCGTTTATTTCGATTCCATAATGTTTTAGGTAACTTTGCATAAGAACTGATTACAAGCATTATCAAGCAAATATCCTTATCATCTCACTATCTTGGCAACAAAATATTCTACATTAAGTACGGTATCTCAGTTTTCCTCCTGATGTCTACAATAGCGGATTGGCATAAAACTAATAAATTATACAATAAAATGTAAAAATAACTCAGAGCTACCACTAAGAATCGAATGATATACCAGTATATCAAAATTCTGACTATATTTTCTGCGATTTTTGTTACTAAAATTAATTTGGCAGAATAATAAAGCGATTTTATTAATTTAGCTTTGCTAAATGCATAAATTTGCTGAAATTTGAAATAAATAATATAAATTCCAACATATTTTTGAGGCTCTTGTGGGTAATACACAGTTATCAGTTAAATGAAACGATGTTCTCATTGCTCTGTTTGCACAGCTTATCAGTGATGAGATAAGCGTGCATGTACTCTTGATTCTACGTGGCAGTAAGTTGCAGCTTTCGACCAAAAAACGAAATAAATCCATACGCCAACTGCCATGAAATTCACACTCGGAACACTTGAACTTTTCGTACTCATACCTTTCTGGCCCCCACAGTTTGTTACACTTTGTGCTCTTCAAATAACGCAATATTTTACCCACACTACATCCACGACATTCATGCGGTAATCCAAGTCCACCGGAAACAACGTCGCACTCTCCACTCGTAACGCCGGATTCGGATGCATTTTCCAGCTTCCATGGTTTTCTTCGCGGAAACCACCAACGCACGCCACACACGCCCGAACTATTCATATGAGAGTTATCTGTAGAACTGTTACAAACTGAGATATCTAAAAATCACCCTGCAATTCATAGCACACGATATAAGATAAATGTTGTTTGGTTACGACAAATGATAATATGGCTACAGATATGTATATTAACACTGATAAATTTTATCTCAGTAAAAAAATCCAGACCTGGTTCTTTGCGCGTTGGATGGGCAGATCTAACCGGACGTGTTGTCTTATGAAAGGGTTGAAAGAAGTGGTTAGATTTAACGCGGAATGTGTTATGTAGGTGCAATCAAACAAATGAGAAAAAACCTTGTTTTGTTGCTTAAATTGGTTACAAAATAAAATTTATACAAAAACGATAAGATAGTGGAACAACGAAGATAACAGGACATCATAATAGTGACTTTCACAGTTCATATTACGTCCTAGGATGAGATAGTGATAGTTTACTGCTATCCTACCCCCTTAAACAAGTTAGGTTGGTGACGTAACTATAGCTTCAGAGTAAACCAATCAAATCTAACTTCATAAAGATACGGGTAGGGATAGGAATGACGTTGGACAATTGTTCAAATGTTACTTGCAAATTATTAAATTTTAAAAAATTGAATAGATTTAAAAAAATAACAACAAACTGATACATTTCAGCTAGGATTAGAGCAAACGACTTGTTAGAGTTAGAAGAGGAGCTAGTAAACAAATCAAGGAGCAAAAACATTTGTAGTGATTTGACCAATCACAGCGCTGCTTAGTTTATTCTCAATAATGAAGATAATTGCTTTATTTTGCCTTGTTTTAAATATTTACTGTCATTAGTTAAACTAAGTTGTCTTTATTTTAGTTATACCTGACTTTTGAATCACAAATCAAGTTGTACAATAAAAATTAAGGATGAATCAGTGTTGACTAGAGTTATTAATAATGTGCAAACTTTTTAGAACAATATTTTTTTCTTTAAAAGTTTATGACATATTATTTACAAAAAATTACAGCACAATTTTAAATTTGAACTTGAGCCGTTCTCATAAAATAGGTCGTTGTCATTGTTCGGGAACATAAGAAAAGGAAGTACGTCATCCAGTATTTCGTTCGTAAAAAGTTCGTAAAGTTTGTCAAAAACGTTGTGTGCATAACTCGTCATCACTTCCGAAATGTATTTGCCTTGCGTTGTGGAGTAGTTAGCTCTGTTTGACGGTCGACCATGACTAATCAATGAGATCCATTAATAAAAAATTGAAGGCTCGTGTTCTTATCATCTGTTTCCATGCTTGCATGGGCTACACCTTTGATTTTGCAATATATACATCATCAAAACTTATACGTAATAATTTTATTTTTATATATATGGTGCATAGAAAGAATGTGTTAAATATACTGCTTGAGGCTCGTGCCATCGGCAAACAAACTCGCGCGTCTTATTCAATATTTATACAGACAAAAAAACGGAAATCCGACGACTCCGTTTCAGTCACCTCACGCCACTCAACTAGTCATGACGTGTGAGGTAATTACCTGCCTTGCCTACACACCAGCCAGTGTATCTACAGTTGATAGCGCAGTTGCAATCAGGGTTGCAATCAGTGATCATCCGAATTTTCATCCTCAGATGACTGATAACCAACCATCGCAGGAAGCCGCTAATCAGGAGCAAAATTCCCCCAATTCTAAATCACCCATGAGCGAGGAAGTCAAGCCCGAGCAGACTTCTCCTCAACCCCAACCGTCTTCAACGAATGTGACCCAAGAGGTAGCTGCCGAGTTGGTTCAAGAAGAGATTGTGGACAACCAGGAACAGATCACTCTTGTGCAGTACGTTTCGGTAAATCCTATAAATCCGGTCCCGCAAGACTCGGAAGTCAACCTCGACCCTACTCCAAAGATTGAACAAGGAGAAAACCTTGAACAATCCACTCTCGTTTCTGAGGAAGTTGTTAAAGTTGAGTTGGTGCACCAACAAGTGGAGCAACAGTGTCCACCATCAAATCCTGGAATGCAGCTACCTGTTTCTCCACCGATGCAACATCAAGCATCCCCACAGGCAACCCCGTACCAACAACATCCACATCCTACAACTCGCGTGGGTTGTACTTCCCATTCGGTCATTAGACAACTTACGTCAGATGGTAACATTGTAATCAGGGATGAAAGCGTTCATCCCCAAGGACCCGAGCAAACGCATACCATTCATATTCAGCCTGGTCCGAGCAATCAACATCTACATCCGCAGGAAACCGTGCAGATTTATGCCGCTGATCCTAACCAGTACGAGTATTATGCGGATGAGTCAGGCCAGCTTGTGTACTGTCCGCAACTGGCGGACCAAGGCCAAAGTGACCAGCATGGATATCCGACAGCATCAGTACATGATTTCAATGGCATGCCTCAACCTGTAAGTCTATTTCTCATAAAATATTTTTTTTTCTCTAAACTATTTAGTATTTAAGGCCTACATTGAAATGCCAGCGCGAGAGTATTATGAATCTGGAGCCAACATTGTGCACTCGTTTCCTGCCGGATACCCTCTCGAGTAAGCAATACCAAATTTACACAATTATAAGCAATATACGTTTTTGACATACTTATTTTAGGGGATTAGGAATTAGTGAGGAACCGATTATTAGACAGTGCGTGAACTGTGGGAGTCCCAATCCACATATGCAGGACGAAATGGGTCATCCAATATGTCAGTCTTGTAGTGGTGATAGGCGAATGCGAGCTTTCCAGCATCCGCCGCAAACATGTAGACCCCAGAAGAAGGCGAATGTAAGTAATAA
>JAODGA020020873.1:0-20736 GCA_027574885.2 Drusilla canaliculata | reverse complement strand
TTAGGTTAGGTTTATTTAAAGGTAAGTTAGTTAGGGTTAGGTAACCTTAAGTTAAAAGTTAAGGTAAAAATTGGAAAATGTAGAAAAATATTGAAACTAATTACGAAAATATCAATAAATGTGAGGTTTTAATAATTGTCTATTTTCCGATTCTAACACTATACTCAAATGTAACTTAGGGCGAGACGAAGTTCGACGGGACAGCTAGTTATGTCTATTTTTTTTTGTATACAGATAATCTTCGACTAAATATATGTAAATCGAGAAATTAGGAGTGGCCATTTCAAAGTGTACCTGCTATAAATATGGAAACACATATCTGCTAAATTTTTTGGAATTATGGAATTATTAACAGCAATGATCAAGTCTGTTCGAAATTAATTTGTAAACGCTTTTTTCAACAGTACTTCCTACGAAATATATTAGAGATATCAATTTTGGGATTCAGATATATCATAGACTACCACATACTAACAAAGTCTACCACATACATTCAAACACTATCAACGACTATTAAGAACTAAAACAGACTATCATAAACTATTAAAAACTATCAAATCCTATCAAGGATGGTTATCAGAGATTTTCATAGCCTATTAAACACTACAGACATCAATCAAACACTATAAGGGACTATCATAAAGTACCATACATCTGAAAGCTCTTAACGAATCAAATCATCAAAAGTAAAAAAAGAGAATAGTCCATTAACAATGTTACAACAATGTTCTCATAAACTTACTATTATACTATGAACTGCGGTACACACCTCACCATTACTGCTGATTGCTTTCTCGCGTGTTGGTCCTGATGATGCTGTGCGTCTGTTGCAGGACGGCAGTACAACGTCGGCGAGCGACTGCCCCACGATACCGGCAACTGCATCGAATGCATCTGCGGCCGCGGCGCGCAGATCACCTGCTCGCCGCACCAATGTGCGCCCGCCTCCAGCGACGACGACGTCGACGAGATCAACGACTACCGACCGCCGGGTCTGCGCGCCGCCCAGCCGGACGTGTTCTAAGTCTGCCGCCGCCAACGCCGCACAACCGCCGCCGCCGCCGACACGCATCACAATCAAAGAGCAGCGAAACACACAAACAACGTAGACAGCCATACGTTCTATTATTTACCAGTCGTACGTAGCACTGCGGAACGCCCTTTTGTGCAACACCCACACACATGCAAGTACCTTTGATTTCAAAAAAAAAAAAGAATACCGAAAAAAACCTTGCGCATATCAAATGTTAACATTAGCATATCTAAGAGGTAGCGTATGGAGACGACGCCGAGGCCCGTAAAGTGGGCGAGTAATTACGTGGAAAATGCGGCAAGCGTTTCGGCGGGGAAATTTATGAAAAATGAAATTTGCACACAAAGCCAGCCGGCGCATATCTCGGCCGCATAAAATCAACGCGCAGCGCATTTACGCTGCAAAACTCTTCGCGAGCAAAAAGAAAAAAGCGCTGTGTAATGCGAATTTCCCACCCAGCACCTCGTCGAACGCGCGCGCCGTGCGTTTGCGTTGCTTTCTCACCTTTCGACAGTTCGATAAAATGTTTATTTATGCATCGTGCGAAGTAAACTAAGGCGTCGCGGAAAAGTGAAACATTTTTAAATTAATTTACCGGATGCCGACGCCGAGGCGCGCACCAACGACGGCGGAAACGTTTAAAAGATTGACGCGCTCGAATATCGGCATCTATCGCATAAAGAAAAAGTTATTACGCGCAAAAAAAAAGCGCGCACCGAACATAGTCTTGGAAGTACTCCAAACGCAAAAAACTTCGGCCCGGATTAACGGAAGGAAAACGATGCAGATAGAGAGCGGACGAAAAACGATTGAATTGATTTCGCCCCTTTTTTTTGCCTTTACGCTTGCTACGCCGTTGTTTCCTTCCCCAGGCTTTGTCGAATTCGTATTTAAAGATGTGTTGTATTGGAATTTCAGTTTTTTTCCTCTTCCTTCCATTTAGCTAAGAAAAAAAAAAAAAGGAATACATTTCGAAGATGATATTGTAAAAGTTTCGCGAAGGCAAAACAGCGCAAATAAAATGAAATTGAGCGTATCTCAACTCGTTACAAGTCACTGCAAAAAGTATTACCTCCAACTGTAGAAAATTCTTGATTTCCAATGTCATTCTACCGCCAACTATATCAACTTCCAAGAATCAAACGAGGAATCTCCAACATTGTTCACCTAATTTTGACATTCCAATGCGTGGAAAGCAAACAGAAATCTATCAAACGTAGCAACAAAAAAAATACATTATATACAGAAGAAGGAGGAAAATACAAAAAATGTAATAGGAATTTAATGAAAATTACATTTTCCTGTGTGTGTCTTAATCAAATCATCATATTCATGTACCAATTTAGTACCAAATAACTATAAAAGTAAAGAAAACATAGAAATAACGTAGGTGTAAGCAACATATTTGGGGACTGTGTGCGTGGAGATAATTGTGGCCGATTAAACAGACGAAAAAAAAAACGGAAAAGTCGATGCGTACAGCCCATTTTCCTTCGCGTTGCAACGCAACCGGAACCGTAGATAGTTTTTTTGTGTTTCGGAAACATTGATCTACAAAAACTGTTTGACCTTCTCGTAAAATCTGTAAAAAAAAAGTATGTACGTACGCCTAGTGAAAATTTTATAGTGATTTTTACCGTGAACTTTAGACGAGAGAAAACACAAGAATTTTAAATGTCAGACCAAAGATACAAACGAATAAACAAAGAATATCACAATATCGTTATATGAATACAAAAATAAATGAATAATTAGCGTAAGGATCTTCGAAACACTTCTCTTGACAAAACAATAAGAATTAATATTCGTGGTGGGACACCTTGCAGAATCGGTGGGGCTAGTCGTAGAACAGGAAGTTGAATGTGTTTTTGTCCTCGTTTTCTGCACCCGTTGCGTTTATCTCCGTTTCAGTTTGCTTTCGTCAACGAATAAGAAAGGACACACAAGGACGGCATAAATACACACAAACTAAGAAAAAAAAAAGAACGAATGACAATAATTTACAAGTATTACTCGCATTCTACTCTACTCTACTTGAAAATCTTCAATCCACTATAGAAACCGATACTGTGGGCGTTTCGACGAATTACAGAGGACAAAAACACGTTGCATGAATTTCAATTGCGTATATTATATGAGATAAATAAATATGTCATATCTGAATAAATACATATATATTTATTGATTCATATATTAATTATATAACTAACTAAACGATTAAATTGAAATAATAGCGATTAAGCTTATTTGATTGATGTAGTGATTGATCTCGGATATTTTGTTTTTTTTTAACAAGATGGTGTAAAACATTTATGTAATAAACCTGTACAAATCAATTAAAAATGAAATTGAAACGAGTTTATTTTTGAAATTTTGTGTAGTTGGTATTTAGGTCGCTAGTTGGCGCTGCAGGCGAGTTCGTTGCCATGCCGCGTGTCGTTATAGATGGCGCATTACTTCCGGAGTGATTTGCTGTAAAATCGCACCGACGGCTCCACGACACGTCATGACCACCACTGAAATTTTTTGAAGAAAACCCGAGTTAATGGCAAGACAATCAGCTTTCCTCTGGTTCAATGTAAGTACGAAACGTCCCTTCACCCAATGCATGTGTGTGCTAACGCATTGCGCTCGATATTTCTCCCCCATTCAGACGTTGATCTGAATAATGAAGTAAACGCCATATTGGAATCGAGCGTCGAACGATTACTTACGTATTCTCGCAGCGTGTGTATATTGTTGCTGTAATTCCTCGATCTCCCCGACTGGTGGTGCGACCGACGGTGTTTTCAGCGAGCGTACGCTAGCAGCCCCTCTTCGCGCCCCCACTCGATCTCTATTCACGATTCTCGTATTCACGTGTAAATGAGTAACCCTGCCAATAAGAGTATGCCGTGCGGCGAGCCGGCACGCCACAGCCGCGGACCCAGCGTTCACGTGCAGAAGTTCAACAAGCTCAGCGAGGAGCTGAGTGGCGAGCGCAGTAATCCAATGAGCATGGAGCCCAATCCCACGCCGCAGGACTACCATGGCGGGTACTTCAAGCCGGTGGTGGGGGGCCCCACCACGTCGACGGCGGGTACGTTCCTCGTGGCGCACGCGAGCACATCGAACAACACGTCGTGCATCATCGATCCGCTGCGCATGCTGAACAAGTCGCCGCTGGACACACTGCTTGCGCGCCCCAACAAGGAGAAGGCGAAGGAGAGCAGCGTGTATCTGGCCGACACGCTCAAGTATTTCGACAAGCAGGTGTGGCTCAACAGGGGCGTGACGGTGGCGACGTCGGATGAGGCGAGCGGGGCAGCGCCACAGCCGCAGCTCGTGTCCGAGGCCGCCGGTGCTCCGTCCTCGCCGGAGCTCAGCACGCTCAGCAAGCGCAACGTCAGCTCGCCGTTTGTCTCCGTCAACGAGGACTACGACGAGGACTACCATCAGGTGTCCGATGTGGAGTCGGAGGGCGATACCGATGCGGACGCGTACGCCGAGATTGGCCACCACTACGTGCTGGAGGCCAAGTCGAAGGACAGCTTCCTGGACATCATCTACGAGGACGCGCTCAGCAAGGAGCCGAAGAAGCCGAAGCACTCCGGAAGTGATGTGTCCAACGATTCGGCGCTGCTCGAGTCCGGCTACAAGTCCAACCACAGTTGCCCCACCACGCCGCGCTTCCCCTCCGTGCACAAGCAGCCCTCCTCCGAGGAGATCGTCACGCCAATCGCGCGCCGCATGGAGCTGGTCAGCAGCACGCCGGCACGCGGCGGCTCCGCCAGCATGGTATGCCGCTCGTTCATGTCGTCGGCGTCGGGCGGCAGCGTCGCGGATACGGTCGCTACCAGCAGCGCGCCGGACACCTCCGAGCAGATCTCCAATCTGATCGTCGACCTGATCGGACCGCATTCGCGCGTCGGCAAGCTGATCTTCCAGTCGTGCGCCAACAGCCAGGATCGCGAGTGCATTCTCGAGGAGATCAAGCAGTGCGTGCAGGCCGATCTGCAGGTGGAGGACAAGCTCACGAGCTTCTTCCGCAATCAGCACGCGCCCGCCACCGCCGCGCAGATGCCGGCGCCGCCGAACGCCGGCACCATCGTCAAGTACGATACGCTGCGCAATCTCGACGACACGCTCGCCTTCATCAAGGAGAACATCTCGCAGATACGCGACGACTTCAACGAGTTTCGCGAGCACAGCTTCAAGAAGATCGACTCGAAGGTCAACTACACCGAGTTCTCCGACGCCACCGCCGTCCTGCACGCCAAGATGACCCACCTCGAGCGCAAGATCTTCAACGATCAGCGCATCATGCGGCAGGACATTCGCATCTGCCGCGACAAGATCAGCTACCTGGAGAACGAGGCGTCCTGCGGTCTGAAGAACTTCCCGGTGTGGCCGTTTATTGCTTTCATTGGCGCTTACTCTATTATCAACTTGGGTCGTCGCTAGTGTGCTTTTAGCGCACGCCATGGCTCATGGGGGCGGGTGGCGACCGGATCGCATCACCACCGCGTGCCACAGCCCTTACTCAAAAACAAAGCTGACGTCGTGTCATTTATCTAACTATCTTTTCGGTTAAACTGGTATCTTTTCGGAGTCTTGTTATGGCAATTTTGCCCCGTTTTTTTTTTATCCAAATTTGGCATACCTTCTGCAATCTAATATCATATCGCAAAAGAAGATCGTTGTAAACAATGTAACTAATCATATTAAATAATACATGGTAAAATTGTCGCGACAAATCATTCGTTTTTTGATATTTTAGATAAGTACAGCAAAAAATATTTTGAGAAATGTTTATTACGGTAATTATTCAAGTACATAATTATAGGTTGTGAAACAAAACTTTATAAATTGAAACTTGATCAAAAATCAACTTTACATAGAAATTTAGCACAGAAAATTAATAACAAAAAAACATTTCTAAAATTGCCAAAAGTTAAAATTTACAGAATTAACGTGACTCAATCTCCACAGAAATTGTACATGTAGCGCCATCCTTTAATCAATAGTAGAACTATGCTACAGAAATTGTAGATTTCTAGACCGTTTGGGAGGGAGCCACAGTCGTGCAAACTTCATTTGGCTTGGCTTGGCTTGGCCACAACGCACAACGAAGCTGCGTTCGTAGAAATCGAAGCGAGGCCGGAGAGCATGACTTGCAGATTTTCGTCGCGCAAGCCTTGTTCATGCACACCGATGCGTTATTATTTCGATGGTTGGCATGCTGCTCGACGACGCTACGACGCCATTTGAGCTATAACTCGAGCTGTTTGCGCGAAACGAGACAACTCTGAGTAAGTATCTGATACACGCCCGAACCATCCGTTTATGGTTGGTGTATGTATATTATCTAACTGCGTAGATTCTATTATATGGGTTGTATATTTTAGGAGGCCAGATCGACGGAGCGACAATGCCTAACGAACAGCGAAGAGAACGCAAAAATTCGGTTAGTAGCGCATTGCACCTTGAAGTGAGTCAGTTTATTAGTAAATCACAACATAGGTAAAACTGATATGCCCCATAAATACTTAATAGCAATGATATTGAATGTAATATTATTATTAATGCATGCATTTATTACAAAAGTTAATATTTACTTCAGTATTGCTGTAAATTCATGCCTGATGGTAAATATTGTCACTTAAGGTAACACAAATGTCAATAGTCACATGTACAGTTTTATCATGCATGAAATGATATGATGATTACATGTTTTTGATGGTTTCTCTCTGTTGTTGAATGGGTAGCATATCAAATGGTTTTACATTGTAAAATACTTGTTATTGTTTATAGTTTGAGTTCAATCTAACCTTATTTATACCTTATTTTTTTCAATCCAACTTTGTGTGTCATAAACCAATTCTTGCTAACCTAGTCCTACTTAAGCAGAATTAACTTAGCTGAAATTTAATGTTTCACGAAAATGTTATGTTAAATTTCGACACATACAATAATTATTTGATGGTTTTTAGGCACCGCTTTCGCCTAGTCCAATTTTGGACATCTCCGACGATGAGCTGGTGTCGATTTCCGTGCGCGATCTCAACCGTCAGCTGAAGATGCGCGGTCTGACGCGCGATGAGATTGTGAAGATGAAGCAACGCCGACGCACGCTGAAGAATCGCGGCTATGCGGCGTCGTGCCGCATAAAGCGCATCGAGCAGAAGGACGAGCTGGAGAACGAGAAGAGCCAGGAGTGGCGCGACATGGAGATGATGGCCGACGACAACGAGCATCTCAAGGAGGAGATCAACGCCGTGCGCATCAAGTACGAGGCGCTGAAGAAGTTTGCAGCGGCGAATAAAATTCCGCTTCCGCCAAACTTGGAGACAATGTGATTTTAGAGAGATTTGCATTTGCGTAATTTAGGTTTGCAGAAATGTGCCTACAAAGCATAAACGATTTATTTGACTAATTAGCGTGAATCACGCTTCAAGTTTGTGTATCTTTTGTAAAGCTATTCGCACCGGCTTTAGAGGAAAATATTTGCGAGTCAGATTTTATCTCAAAGGCGTGGTTTTATTACTATTGACAATATCTTTATAAACATATTTACTGTTGCACATGATGTGGGGCTGTATACTGCACATTCCATCATAGGATAAATGGCTCTTCAATATCATCTGAAATCATACCTGTGAACAAAATACTTTAAAAGAAGGTTACAGCCAAGAAAGAAACTGTTAAATTATGATGAAAATTGTTCTTAAGTTAAAAACCAATTTTTCTATAATTATGTTAATCTGGAGAGCGTCTTATTTTACTTGCGACAATTTTCGTTTCGATCTAACGACCCTGGGGTAAGTTTATTCTCATATAGAACGACGGTCAACAAATTGAAGGTCTTCGTAATTAATATGCCCGTGTCGACAGATTTGCGCCAGATCAGCTAAGCTGAGCACAGCAAAATATAAATGTATGTGCTACATGTGTTGGTGTATGTATAGCTTAGGCTTATAATTAGAACTACACTAAAAACAAAATCGTTTTTGTTGTAATAATTAAGCAGGAAATATGCAATATTTGGCGGCGTGTTTTTGATCATCAGCTTATGGCAGGGTTATATTCAAGTATTCTCAATTTTTAGTGCTTTACGTTTTGGCTAAGACTCCATAGATGTCAGCGAACGCACCATAACTTACTTAATCAGAAAGAGTATAGAAAAGAATTTTTGACAAATTCTCATTTTAACAAATTATGGGCAACTTTCAATGAATAGCGCGCAAACTATGAGACTTGGAAAACTGTTAGATGTCAGCGGACGCTGTATCTTACTCAATCAGAAAGATGATACAAAATAATTTTAATGTAGCTGATGATGCCGAGAGGCGAAATAGCTATTGTACACACAACGTAGTATATTTAAGTAAAACATTTAAATACAAAGAGTACAACGTCTATTTATTTAAATTATAAACATGTTTACCAACAACTACGGCTGAAACTTTCAACTATATTTGGTATTCACTTTCTGATTAAAAAATTGAAGTTTACAAACATTTGCAAATGAGATACATAAGTTTTCTCTTGTGCAGCTGAGAGAAAAAAAGTGTTGTAAGGGTGCTGCAGCCCTTCAAAGTTGAGCAACTTTAAAAGACTTCTAAAACATGGCTTGAAAAATTGTGCATTCTAACTAAACTATGAGTGACAGAAATTATTTCTGTGTATAATAACATTTATAGCATTTCCCGTTAAGATGATACATGTCTTCAAATTTAAATAATTTTAGAACTTTTCAAAAATGTCTCATGGAAAACTCAATTTTCCAGTTGAGCTATAAAAGGTGATGATGTATATCAGACATCTGTAGAATTTTCCCCTTGAATGTTACAACCCTCCAAAATAAATCAAACAAAACCACCACTTCCAAAATCTAATTTTAGCTAACTTATAAGAGCTGGAAGCAGTAGCGGCTCGTAGATATTTTTTCTGGGATTGCTGCTTTTTCATATTGTCACGGCTGACGATTTGGAGCTACATCTAGACTACCTTAAAAGGTATACATGCTTGGCAAGCTTACCGTGACTGACCAGGGTTGAGTATCATTAATAGGCAAAATATAGAATGTGACAAAGTATTTATTAGACTCACCAGCACAGTTTTGACATTGTTATTAGCTGAGACGGCTGAAACCAAGATGGACTGCAACTTATTATCTTGAACTAATTAGCTGGAACTCCGACGACTAACTCGAAAGAATGCAAATTCTTCCTTATATAGTCCAAGTCTTCCCGTCTCTAGCCGTGATAATCTAATTGTCGTGAGTATAACTTTCATATCTTGTAAGAGCGCGGGAAGTAATTATATTTTTTCAGCGTTGGAGCAATATCAAGTTTGATAGGAAGTTTCTAGATTGTTAATTCTCAAAGTCACCTTTTCGTGACAATATACAGCAGTTGCTCGATAATGTAAACTATATCAAAGTATATCTTGGAAGGAGATGTGTGTTAACTATCTGAGAACATATTGTGAAAGTTTCAAACAAAGTTACAGGTTGGTTCTCCTGCCGCCATGCCGTTGTTCTTACCTTTGAAGGTGCTGCACCGCCGCAGCGCTTATAAACGAGCCGCGCCTGGCTAGAAGTGACTTCCTTTTTAATAAACGCTGTTCCACCCAAAGACGCACAAATTAAAATCTGTTGGATAATATTGGGAACAATTCAGCAGGTTGCTGGCCTTGATCTACTCCGGAAACCTCACTTTAGAGATCTTATTAGACTCCCTGCCAAATTGGTATAGACATTGTTGACTTCTGTAAATTTGTGATTCAAACGATCAAAATAATGGAAACTATTTTGCTAAAATATTGATGATCATATGAGCTCCAGTCGTGAACATCACAGGAACGAAAATAAAAATATTAGAGACTCTTATCTAAATACCTCAAATCTATTTACAACTTTGTTAATTCTGAGAACGTTTAATTGGCTCTCCTGAAATGTTATAAACGCGTAATTATATAGGAGGCCACAAACAATTAGTTCACCTTTTGTGCTAACTAATGTTCGTGTTTAAATAGGAGCGTTCTTATCGCTTAACTCCTTTCAAGACGCATTAAATTATCAAGGTGATAATCTGGTAATGTGCGCTCCAGCCGCCACGTTCAATATCCCTCAAGGAATTTCACCGCAAAATAACGCCTGTAAGTCAACAAATTGGGGGCAATTACGAGAGGATTACCATTTGTTTGCATCGTACTTTAAACGCATGCAAAATATGTAAAAAAATGTCGATGTTAATGATAACTAAGATAAAATGATAACGCAGTTGTATATATTCTCAACGGGAAGGAAATCTTTGCCATACGTTCCGTTCCCTGTGTGGACTTTCTGTTTGTCCAGAAGGTTCCGGTTTTAGCAAAAGCTTAATATCACAAATTCGCATAAATCCAACAATGATAATTTAACTCACATTTGTGTTGAAACAAAGTTTTTGAATACCCGCAACGGCTAATCACCTTGATACCATGGAAGGCGATACTAAAGTAGATACTAAGATGGTTTATTGTATTAAATGTAATATTTAGAACTGCCTATAAATTTGCACTTTTTAGAACTCCTTCGTTAACTCCGGTTTCGATTACGACACCATCGAAATAGAAACAAATAAAGAAAATGGTAACGCAAATGGTAACACAACTAATAGTACGGTTACCTATGGTACCAATGGGCTACAGAATGAAGTGCATTCTGAGGAAACGGGAGAAAACGAAAAACCTGCGCCGGATGTTCCGGATCGTGGCCATTGGGACAATGGGCTGGAATTTCTCATGTCCTGCATCGCAATGTCTGTGGGTTTGGGAAACATCTGGCGTTTTCCATTCACGGCGTACGAAAATGGCGGCGGTGCCTTTCTAATCCCATATATTATTGTGCTAATTCTAATTGGAAGACCGGTTTATTACATGGAGATGTGTCTGGGACAATTTACAAGTCGCGCAAATGTGAAGACCTTTGAAGCATTAGCTCCCTGTCTGAAAGGTCCGCAAACAAAACACATTCTCCCAACTTTATTCTCCAATACACTTTTCAATCTTCACAGGAATTGGATACGGACAAACTGTTGGATCCATTTACGTAGCCACCTACTATTGCTCCCTTATGGCAATCACATTATTCTATTTTCTGAATTCATTTACAAGTGATCTGCCCTGGGCATCGTGTCGCGATGAATGGATCGAAGATGGGATACAGTGTATAGCATCCAAAGACATTATGAACAAATCGGAGCTTACGCCAGGTGCAATTAGTTCGTCAGAGTTATATTTCAAGTAGGTATAAAACATTTAAAACTGTTCGTTCTGAACACATGTTTGACTGTCCAGGAAAGAAGTTCTAAAGCAATATCCAGATCTCACCAATTCAATTGGATTGCCAGAATGGCGGCTCACGCTGTGCTTGTTCGCATCATGGGTCCCCACATTTATCGTATCAATGAATGGTGTACAGAGCTCTGGCAAAGCTGCCTATTTTCTAGCAATTTTCCCATATGTGATAATTATAACACTGCTGGTGCGCGCCGTAACGCTCGAGGGTGCTGCCGAAGGTATCATGTATTTCATCAGCCCGAAGTGGTCGGCTCTAACAGAGGCAAAGGTGTGGTACTCAGCAGTCACGCAGTGCTTCTTCTCCCTGAATATTGGATTCGGAAGCTTGATCATGTACTCGTCATATAATGATTTCCAACATAACATTTACAGGTATCCACTTAATTTTCCATTTTGACAATATATTTAACGTGAGATTATGCAGGGATTCAATGATCGTGTCCTTCATGGATACCTTCACATCGATAATAGCGGGTACAACCATCTTTGGGATATTGGGACACTTGGCTTACAAACAAAATGTTGAAGTTAGTGATGTCATAAATGCCGGTGGAACAGGCCTGGCATTCATTTCCTATCCTGAAGCAATTGCCAAGTTCGATTCCGTGCCTTGGGTATATTCCAATAATATTTTAGAATCGATAGATTAAATCAATACATTTTTAGTTGTTTGCATTACTGTTCTTTGGAATGCTTTTCATCCTAGGAGTCGGTAGTCTCATCGCATTGCAAGGTAGCTCCTTTACTGTGATAATGGATCACTTTCCACATTGGAAAAAGTGGCAAGTCTCCTTGGGATGTGCTACGGGAGGGTTTCTGATCGGATTGATGTATTGTACACCAGTAGGTCCCCATAAAACATTCTCTAAAACATCTTCATTCCATGGTTAATTACAGGGCGGGCAATTCATGGTGACCCTAGTAGACTACTACAGTGGAAGTTTCATATTCTTCATTATGATCATGGTGGAGGTATTTGCTCTATTTTGGTGGTATGGTACGTCCCGATTTCCTCATTTTTCGTACAAGTGCATATTCTCATGCTGGTAACGTCTGTAAAACTAGGCATGGAGAACTTCTGCGATGATGTCGAATTCATGTTGCAACGCCGCGTCGGCTGGTACTGGCGGATCACTTGGGGTGTGCTTACGCCAGTGGTGCTTGTCGTCATCTTCGTGTATTTCATGGCTACCATGACGCGAGTGCAACACGAGGGAATTGACTATCCGGATAGCTTCATCGGTACGTCAGAAACGTCATTATCCCGAATGCAAACACACAAATATATTGCATTGCTTAAATTACAATGTCTCTAGCGCTGGGTTGGTGCATCTTGGGCTTCGCGCTCATCCAGATCATCGGCTGGTGGCTGTTCTACTTGCTGCACAAGCGCACCATGGGCAGTAAACCCTGCTACGCCTTCAAGAAGTCGATCTCGCACGCTAACTGGGGGCCCCGTCATCCGAGAAAGTACAAGGAATGGATCGAGTATAAACGCATGCTGCGCGAACGTCGTGCGCGTGCCCGTGCAACAGGATGGAGGCGCATCTACTATATCCTTACCGCCAAAATGTATTACTGATCGTCATTTTGTGCTCGCTTTACTAATGTAAATTATTTGTTGGTTATGCAACTATTATTACTCAATTCATTGAAAAATATAAATAAATTATTACAGATAACTTTTCACTGGCTCACAAAAGTAGCTATCTGAGGAGATACTACAATGACGACAATCACAGTTGTTCGCACACCCACAAGTTCAGTTGAACCCTCGTGGGGTTTTTCAGTTTCATTTCAAAACCACGTTTCCATCTTCCTCAACCGGATCCTTCACCTCCTAAAGTTGTTATAGTTTCAATCTCAAGTAGTAGGCGTGGGAACAACCGTGATTTTCACCTTTATTGACTTGTTAAATCTAAATCTTCAAAAAATCAATTTTTTATTAGGTAAATTGTACATGTAACTTCGTAACAATACCCTGTATCAAATGCCACCATAAAAAAAAACGTTGTTTACTATTGTCTGTTGACGTAATTCGACTTACATATCCCAAAAATCACTCCTCAGGTTATGTAGCTTTCGCACTCCTACCCTGAAATATGACGAGTATGATATAGCGTGATACTTCAAGTTTGTCGATTTATGCAACTCTACTTTAGTTTTCTTCTTCACCACACGTCGCTGTTTCGCATTCTGGTCCAAGCGTTTGATCGGCTTCTTTGGCTTTTTTTGCAATTTAGCTGGAACTTTCGATTTTATACTCCGCATGGAAAACTGACACTGTTCCTTTTCATCCATACCTCTCCATGTTTCAACAGCATCTAGTATGATAATCGCCTTCAGGGTGTGCGGACAGTCTGTGGTTATATAACGCACAAAATTGAAAAACTCTTTGTCTGTGGGTCTATATCGCTTCCCAGATTTATTCCTACTCATCTTTAATTTTGTAATACAAAGCAGAATTTAAAAAAGAATATCTCTGACTGACAGATGTGCACGATGTCACTACAGCGCCACCTACTCAGAAGCGCACGTCAAAACTATGTTTAATGATTGCGTAACAATATGCACCTTTAACTAATGATATGTCAGTTCATTTGCATTTTAATTATTTAATTATTATATAGAAAAATGTAAAGTCACCTTCATTAAACACACATAGATGACTAACAGGGGAAACACAAAATGCAATAAAAGACAAATTCAATGTTTATATATTGTTTTCAATCTTGATTAAGCATTTTTATCTAAGCCATAAAAAATTCTATTAATAAACATACCATCATTCTTTTACACATTAGTCAAGTACTCATCAGAGGCATTTAAACAGCGTATCTAATAAATATTAAAGTTGCTCAAATGCTGTTAAAATTTGATCAATTTCACACCTGATAAAAATTCATCGTTTCAGCTTTTGTTTTAAGAAGCAATATTTGGGGCCAGTAAAACTTGGCCATCTTGGTAAAATATAGTCAAAAGCAATATACCAGTCGACGCACACGTACAATATTTGTTTTGGCAATTTCACAGCGCGAAACAATGCCCCTATTACTGGAATCACTTCCAATCATGGTTTGTGTAAAGATCGCGATAGATTTTTATGGGTCCACGGGTTGGCACGCAAGCCGCAGCGCAACCGCTCAACGAAACCATTGCAAAATTTCGCAAAAATCACAATGTCGCACGATAGGGAAAATATAACAGGTCGAGTGGGAGGTAAATAAACACAACTTCACCTTATAGCGTTATAAAAGGCAATAATCGCGCATTGTCTGGGCAGAATTGCGGTCCGCGCTGAATCACAAACTCGCGGCAATCAGCGTCGAATCTCGCGCGCAACGGCCGGCCGATTAACTGTCGATTAGTGCTGATCTACGTATTCACCGAAGACCGCAAACGCGAATAGATGTTCGTGCGCAATAAAAATTCCGCCAGCCACGTGAAAATGCTGAATGTCGTCGCCAATAAGTCCGCTTAAAAGACGTGCATTTATCGCTACGGTTTCCACGCAAATTTGCGCGCTTTATTACGCGTAAAATTGAAAAAAAAAAGTGCAATAAACCACACTGATAATATATTTATTAGTTCATTGTGTCGACTTCGGGCTTGGAAAATGAAGGTAATCAAACAGATCGCAAACGCAACCAGAAAATAAAACTTACTTTTTCTTTAAATTTTGTCTGGTTGTATAAAAATCCAATTTATTATGGTTCAGAAGAAAGTTTCTTCCAAAAAATGCTTCGATTATATAAAGCAGTTTGGAGCAGAATCAATCAAGCGCGTATTGTAAATATAAATCAAAAAAAATGTACCATTTTGTAATCGTGTGTTTCCGCATAATTACCCCAAAAAATGTTCTTCTAATATATTTTAGAGTAATATTTGGAAGTTCCTTGATCCGTAGAAAATATAAGTAAGTTTTCACTTTACACGTTGTTGAGCTCTGTTCCAAACGTTGGTAAAATTTTTACACCCCGCTTTTGTCCCAAAATAATTATCAAACTATTTCAAACATTTCTTTAAAAAATTACGTTTTGATGCACAAACATAAGCATGTTTGAAATATGAACATAAATGTGTTTTTGTGTCTCGAAATGAACTTGTAGATTTCTGCAATAAAGAAATGCAAATCTGATATTCCATTTCAACCACAATGCAGATATTCAATTTCACCTTCTGCGCACAACGATGAATATCAATATCAAGCCAACATCTCGTCAAGGCTTCCCATTTTCTAAGCGGCTAGTTTATAAGGTCTTGGCTTGACACCTATTTTTTTTTTTTATTGCGTTTTTATTCCGCTGCACTAATGAACTCCGCCTATCATTGTTAGGCGCGAGATAATGTGCATATGACAGACACGACACACGACATACATCTCTTGTAATAGTATATCCGGCGCATAATTGTAGCACACGCCAAGGACGTGATGATGATGAATTTTGCGATGCTTTTCAGGAAGACACTGGCTTAGAAAATCCAGCGTTCCAATTCGACGACGGCACGCCGCCGCATGAAACACCGCACACGAACGCCGGCAACAACGACAATGCGGTAAGTGTTGTTCAACATTTAATTAGCACGTACCACGTTCGGCACAAAAACCAAACGCAGCATTATTACGCTAATTACTCGCAACATTATGCAATAAAAAAGTTTGGTTCACCGTCGCAAATTTAAATTGCTTTAATTGCAATTTTATGGTCGCGCTCAAACAGAACGCAAATAGCAACATGGGAATATAAGCAGAAATTATGCCATTAAAGGATAACATTAATAAGCTGAACTCATATCAGCAGTCTAGGCACAGTATTTGCACATTGTTGAAGGATCAATGTTAGAGAAAAATCGGTTGGCAATGAACATCATACATAGTTGTATGACACCTTTACCTTTGTCCCTAGTATCTAGATTAAGTATATAACTTGTGCGGGAGATACTGCGGTTCAACAAGGCAAGGATTGTGCACGCATGTTTAGCAAACATGAACACTTGACACAGTCTGATGGCCTACTACACCTCATTACCTGTAATGAGTGCAAACAATTATGGCTCATTTGAAATGTGCAATATTTGCTTCCGTATAGAAAATCGCATTCGAGGCCGAGCGAGCGCAGTGGGGCAATGGCGTCGAGTTCCTGATGTCCTGCATTGCGATGTCTGTGGGGCTGGGCAATATCTGGCGATTTCCGTTCACGGCATACGAAAATGGAGGCGGCGCCTTTCTCATTCCATACATCATTGTATTGATAGTCATCGGACGACCGCTGTATTACATGGAGATGGCTCTTGGGCAGTTTACAAGTCGGGGGAATGTCCACATGTTTGCTTCGTTGGCTCCAGCTTTGAAAGGTGATACTTCCGTATATCTTAGATGGTCTTGTAGTTTATAATTATCCAATTGGTAGCTTAGTAATATGTGGTGCTCTTACTTATCCGTAATATGACCAACTGAGGACCCCCTTCAGCTAACTTAACTAACTACCGAAACGTAATAATCCTATGTAATTAGGTGTTGGTTATGGTCAACTTCTGGGATGCATTTGCGTTGCAACCTATTATTGCTCCCTGATGGCGGTGACCCTTTTCTATCTCATCAACTCCTTCACTAGCGAGTTACCCTGGGCGGAATGCAGACCCGAATGGAACCAATCCCTAATCCAACAGAACATCACTTGCATATCAGCAAAAGCCAAAAGTCCCATTACAGTTGAGAATAGCAGAAGTTCCTCAGAACTGTACTTCACGTAAGAATCTCCTCAACTTGTGCAAATATTACTAGAACTAATTGTGTTTGGTAATTAGAAAGGAAGTCCTACAAGAGATAACCTCAATCGACGATGGAGTTGGCGCGCCTGAATGGCGTCTCTCCCTTCTCCTGTTCGTGTCGTGGGCATGCACGTTCTACGTGAGCCGTCGTGGGGTCCAAAGTTCAGGCAAAGCCGCTTACTTTCTTGCAGTGTTCCCTTACGTGATCATGGTTACCTTATTGATACGGGCGGTCACGCTGGAGGGTTCTGTAGATGGTATACTTTTCTTCATCGAGCCTAAATGGGGCAAACTTCTAGATGCAAATGTGTGGTATGCCGCAGTAACCCAATGCTTCTTCTCGCTGAATGTCGGTTTTGGTACCATTATTATGTATTCCTCATATAATAACTTTGATCACAATATCAACAGGTACATTTTATATTTCCCGCGAATGTTATTTATAACGACTGTTGTAGGGATGCATTAGTGGTAACTACTTTAGACACATTTACGTCAGTTCTTGCTGGTACGACCATTTTTGGTATACTTGGGAATCTTGCACATGAAATGGGCACCAATGTAGACGACGTGATTAACTCGGGGGGATCAGGTCTTGCGTTTATATCCTATCCGGAGGCGATTGCAAAGTTTGAGACGGTACCATGGGTAGTAATTGTCACACAGTTATTTACGCTGGGCACTAATTATTCTTGTTTTTAGTTATTTGCCATACTCTTCTTTGTAATGCTATTTGTTTTGGGCATTGGGAGTTTAGTAGCATTACACGGATGTGTCATCACTGTTATAACAGACGCTTTTCCTACGTTGCAAAAATGGCATGCAAGTTTGGGATCTGCTATTGCTGGATTTCTGTTGGGATTGATCTATGTTACACCGGTAAGTGTTACAACAATCGCGTTTTAATCTATTGTTCAGTGAAACACAGTTTACTTCAAAATTTAGGGTGGACAATTTATATTAAACATGGTTGACCATTTCGGTGGTACGTTCATCATTTTCGTGTTCGCCATTGTCGAGATGGTTGTAGTGATGTGGTGGTACGGATTGAACAACTTCTGCCTTGATATTGAATTCATGATCAAGCAGAAAGTGAGTTTCTATTGGCGAATTTGCTGGGGTGCGATCACACCAGTACTACTTATTCTAATCTTCGCCTACTTCATACTTACGCTACCGAAGCTGCAATACGCCGGACATGATTACCCAACGATCGCACTTGGTAAACCAGCCATAACCGTGCAATTATTCATTCCGTCAGTATTTATAATTTAATAGCGTTTATTTATAGCCTGTGGCTGGATGATCCTCGTAGCCGCAATGGTACAACTCCTCTACTTCGTCGTCAAAACACTTATACAAAATCGCGAGGAGAAAACATGTGCAAAGATTCTCGCAAAATCGTTCAATTGCACCGAGTGGGGACCGGCGGATTCCCACAAAAGAGAAGAATACCGCAAATTTAGAGAATTGAAGAAGACCGCTGGTTTGAATCAAACGCGTAGTAGATGGCAGACAATTTGCGATACTTTCACAGGCAAGAGAAGCTAAACTAATTGAGTCTTAACTTAAAATAATTCTAGGTGATCTTTTTATGACTATGATGTACAACAATTAAAGAAATATAAAGCAATATTATATGTTTAAAAGCGTCCAAACTTTTTACAGCAGATTTTCACAAAACATAGTGCTACTTTTAATTCATAGATAAATTAGTTCCAATTGGAAGTATTGTATCATTTCAAAAGTACATTCAAATGTTTATATATCACAGTGCGTAAAAAATGGCTACCATAAAAATTAAATAAATAAATAAATACCTAAGATTATACATGTTTACTTGCAATTGAGCTCGTCGACGATAATGATGATGATCATGATAACTGTTGATGATTATGATTATTGCAATAATGAATGTTGATCATACGTTGATCACACTTAATTGTTTGTTGATCTGTTTATATGCAACTTTTATATATGAACGAATAATGTATGTCCGGTAAGTTCTTTAGTAGCAAACACATACACTTCGCAATTGTTATGATTATTACAACTCAAGACGCAAGAAAAACATAAAAATAGTACTTTACGCAACGAGCCAGGAAAGGATTTGCATTAGTGACGTGTGTTTGAAGTAGAAGCGAAGCGAGTACTATAAACATGTCCCAAAGATCACTTGACGCAAACTAGAGTATATTACACAAAGTACGGACTTCTTTTTCAATATGATTGGTTTTATTTATATAAAGCAGCGTTGAAACCGAACTTGTGTTGGATGTAACGTGTTGTTCATTTTTATTTGAACAAGTGCTTCAAAGCGCCTATTAGCGACTGACGTACGAAACAAAAATTCGGTATGAACGCACACCTTCCATTTGAATAAAATTCAATACCAATTCGTAAAATATCGTCGAGAGTCGTGCAGATTTCAACCAACCACAACGCTGCGATTCTTATCCTCACTAGTTTTGAAAAAACTTTTATTTTGCTTTGTTTTGAATGTTTATCGTCACTCGTTAACAGAAATAGACGTTATTTAGATTGTTTATTGATAAGTTATACCTCAAATTGTTAAACCTGTTAAAACCGATAAAATTAAAAAAAAATGATCACCAAGTGGCACCACATTTAAGACAGAGTATATACAGCAAATATATTATACTTGACTTTTAAACAACAAAATTTAAAAACGATTGGCATGAATTTTTACATGTACTTCTGGTTGCCTACAGTGATTATTGAACTTTCTGTAATTGAGACGTGGAACATAGAGAAGCAAGTACGTTCATAATAATGGCCTATGTTTCGCTGAAAAGTTTACACACTGTATAAATATAATACTCATCAGGTAGCACGATTCCGTTTTGTCGTCGGTGACCCATAGAAAAAACTTATTCCGACACTTAAATTTTTATTAGCTTTTTCCGTTAATACGATCTTATCGTTATCATGGTCAAAATCTGTACTTGGTTTTTTATTTGCCTCAACCAGCTTTCAAAAATTCAAAATCTGATTATAATACGACCCTGCTGATGCAATAGTTGACAGCGCCGCAATAACAACATGATAAAATATTTTAGATGTATAAATTGTAAATTGCAGATAAAGAAAAGCAGATAATAATTTCCAATAATATTTTTACAAAATCTTTTTTAATTTGGTCAGAATTGGTTAAAATAGTCTTAAATATAACAAATTGAAAGGTTAATTATCTTTTTTTTCTATAGATGCCAGGTTGACAGAAACGGTGACTTTTGATTTTTAAGTTCAGCATAGTTGTCTGCACCAAATATCCAAATTTCAGCCCACTACAAATTTTGGGTAGGTCCAAACCACTTTTAGCCTGGACTATAATTTATTAGTTCCAATATTAAAAACGAGGATAGTCTCTGAAGAAGTCTGTATGGTTTTCTAAATAAATATTTCATGGTTGCACTGCTAGTGGCTTTGGGTTAGTTTAAGTCCCAAAAATTCTAGCTTTCGTTCTGTTCCAATCTTCGAACGCACGCCGCACGCCGATGAAGATCATCCGTGCGATCCGTACAAATCGCGAAATTGTTGAATGGCAGGCAGACGGATGCTGTGCGAATAGGATGGGCGAGGAG
>JAODGA020020670.1:0-10984 GCA_027574885.2 Drusilla canaliculata | reverse complement strand
CTTCTCAGAAAGTCCAAACTTACTGATGAAGAGCTGAAGACAACCCCCTGGCAAACACTCCTGGACTTCTTAGAAGAAACAGGTTTGCTAGGAGAATAAACATCTGAGGAGCACAATAAGACCACGGAGACCGCAGTGCAGGGACGCTTGACGAACCACCTCAAGAAGGAAAAAAAAAAACATTTACCTATCTCAATTTTGATATATATCATCTAGTGTTTTTTGCCTACCTCTCCATGCGTGCATGTCTTCGAGTGCTGAGCGATGTACTGCCGTCTTGAAAATATTTACTTAAGATATATATAAATTAAATAATTTAGCGGTAATTACAATTTGAATCACAAACGGTGTTTCTTTCCAATATATTTTGTTTCAAATCGGATACCATTAAAATATGACGTAATCTTCAAACTATTATTGTTATTAATGTTACTCTTAATTAATGTTATTCTTAAATAACAGCTCAAGACCTGAAATTACCTTGAGACAGTTGTATTTTATGCTACGAGGCAGATAAAAATTTTGCGAGCGACGTATAATAGAAACTGAGCAAAACACGAAGCGCAAATGTTTACTGGCTGAGTTGTGTGCAACGTTATTTCGCTTAATTCGCCCAGAAGATCAAGCCACACTGAGTATATTTTAAATACTCCCCACATTAATTGTCTGTTAGAGTTTGTAGTATCACCATTGTATAGTTTGTGATATCACGAGTGAACACAGTTCACATAAACAACCAAAACAAAACAAAAACATTTCAGCGCCTCTAGAATTGACAACAATTAGACATAAAAGGCAAAGTAAACATATATCGCGCTTATACCATTTCACAAAATATAATAAAGCAATTAAAAAATAATTACGTTTATATACATTATGAACCAAAAATAGCCATGAGAAAGACATAAAAAACTTTTCACATTTTTCACCTAAAACTAGTTCCAAATTGCTATGATTTTAAAACCATACGTACGTAAAGTAGAAAACACTATTCCTCAATTTCTCTTCGCTAATATTCTACAATCGTAGCCTCTACTACTAGCTACTTAATTAAACACAAAGATTTATTTACTGTCAATTATAGAATAATCACAATCATTACTTAAACTTTAAACCGCTAATTTCTCAATCCACTTCCGTTATTAAACGTTACAAATAGAGTTCTCTTCTCTACTCATACATTCAGCCATAATCACCTGCGATTATCTTACTTTTTCTCTATAATCTTCCTAGGATAATTAACGGAGCATCTCACGTTTTTCTTTCAAAGTAAAGACAAAGCAAACAAAAACTAAAACATTGAATTAAAAATCGAAAGTGCGCACATACGCATAGAATAATTATATTCATTGTTTGCAAAAGTAAATATTTGCATTTCTCATATTTTTCTTTTCTTTTTCAATTATATATTTTTATTAGCAATTACACCGTCGTGGTTAATAACTCGTAATGAGTTAGCGTTGAAATTGAAACAAATTATAATGCACGTTGGTGAAACGCTGGAAAACCTATGACAAGCTACTTACACTCGAATAAGCAAAAACTGTTGGCAAATAAAAATGGCAACGTTTTTTAACGCTTTATCAAGTAATCACAGAGCAAGCACGACCAATTGGTGCAATAATCATATAAAACAAATGTAATATTAACAAATAGACCACTTACCAGCACTTAAGTATGTCTTCATAGCACGAGATATTCATTCAAAATGATTTTCTATGAATTGTAAAATGTATACGACGTACAGAACACTGTAATAAACAAATCATCAAACGTTTACAAAGTAGACAATCTTTCTGTTTTGACTGCGATTGTTATTTCTAAATTGTGACCGCAAACTACGTTATTGATCAAATAAAATCGACGACAGTGTCTGCATAGTGTGCATTTTAATTCAACAATGTTCTTACATATGAATAAACATTATACACCCAAAATTTTAATTTAATTAATATTTACTCACCGTAAATACACCAAAACACTGCACAATCACTTGATTTTTTGCTCAACTGCGACTGATTTTTATGCCTAAAGGTAGGCAACCCAACATACACCAAAATAGATTTAGACTTACCAAGTCAATCAAAAATGTACAATTTATTATAAATATTAAATTAGCTTGTAGAAATAATTGTATTTAATTGATGTTTATTATTATCCTGTTTAAATGTACAGATATTACAACATTTGGTTTTAATATTTATTAATTCAAATTTATCTCTCCAGTTGTTCAAGTAATTCTCATCTCTTATTGCATTACCATCATCATTTCGATTGATTCCTTACGTATTTCCGCTAACTTTAAGTATAATTGCTAATACGAACGTACATTCAGTTCGCTCACTTTTTCATCGTTCTTGATTTTACATTTTCATATTCCATGATATATTCTATATCCCATGCTCGCGCCTTCATTTATTTCAACTTCAATTATTTATATCATTAGTCAATCTTTAATTAGTACTTTACATATTAATAAACAAAACATCCAAGGCACCGAACTTCCATTCATTCTAATTTGTTATCCGTTTTAAGTACTTTAATTGTAATCGTAAGTATTCTTAATTCTTAATACATATGACAAATGATAACATTTTAACGCTATCAAAGTCATGCATCATTCATAAAAATGTTTGCGCCGTTCTTCATCGACTGCTCTCCATGTAATTTCCACCGAATATTGTTTCACTTTCTTTTGCAGTCATAATAGTCAAATGGCTATTGTTGGCTATTGCTGAAATGTTAGTAGTAATACATACTAAAATATCTACACGCAAAGTTACATACTTCATTAAATATTCTTTAAAAGTTCTTAATAAGTATGTACTAAACGCTGTGTAGGTGTAGGTTGTATGTTAATGCACGTCATTTGTAAGAAATGTAGCAATTTTGATGTATTCAATTTTACGCAGTGTTAAATTATTGCTCTTTTCAGATTTCTGCATAATGTGTCTAAATAAAACGTTTTTTAAACATTCCCACAAAATGGTCACAACCATTGTTACATTTTAATATCTACATTTTCTAATACATTTTAAAATGTTTGATGCAATTATGCAAATGTTACAAATTTCAAGTTTGCCCAACTTGAGTCTTGCGTGCATTGATGTTACGTTAACCATTCAGATTTATTTATTAATAACCTATCAATCATCATATATAAGTTTAGGTTAACTTAGAGCATGTACAATGTCATGATTGCAATTCGCAGATTACTTGTTATCGTCTATGTTTAGATGCTATTGTATATTATCTCTTGGAAACACTAATAGGAAAATGATGCCACCAACTATCCATAAATATATTGCTCATCTTTTGTACCATATCATTATATATCCACCTTGTACCCTTCAGTAGTCAAATTTGCAAACAACAACAAAATTTCCAACAAAACAATACTTTCCAAACAATAACAATAGACACACGCCAGTGTGTAAATCAATAATCAGACATCATCTTCCTATTAACATCTTCAAGTTCTTGAAAATTTGAGTTGAATTTTGTGGTGCCTTACAATTTCAATAACCATGCGGGAAGACAAATAACCTAAAAACAGCTCACTGTATATACATATTACAAGTGATCACTTTGGATTGTAAAATCTGCACGTGTCAATTTAATGATATTTACGAATAGCCTACGATTTGCCTACGACCATAACTATGACTATTGTAATGATATCTTAATAGCAATTAATGACTATATTCATCACTACAGTGTGACACATTCTCCTTATTTAATATGGTACATCATTTTTTACACAACACATGTGAATCTTGAAAATACCGCGTCAAAGTCGGCTCTTCGCTGTGGTTTTTAAATCTAACTTCTTTTTACAAAATTCTTAGTTTCAAACTTTATAATATTTTTTTACTATGTTTATTGCTTACGATATTTTATTCATCTTTTATTAATCATTTGTCTATGAAATTTGTTTTGCAGATGTCCTGTTACCAGCGAACAGAAATGTTAAAAATATTTGAAAGTGAATCAATATTGTCACCACTTCCAATAATCGTTCGTTCCATGTCCAATATTCAGCTAAAATCAATCTTTGAAAACTTGTATTGCTTTGGTTGTTTCTTTAGTATATAGTACATGCTTGTAAATATCACCAGCAAACGTTCAATAGCATCTTATAACCATCCGTAAAACGTTAAATATCTTATGTTGTAAAAAATATCGATTTTAAAATAATTGTGGTTATGTGTTAATCTATGGTTACAATTTTAGAAATTAATTTTTTCGTGAGCAGATTGTGATTAGTAGGTTTATTTCAATATTAGGTACGGTTGAAAACTGACTATTTCGCTTTACTAGCCAAGATGCGTAAATGTGATTCCAATAGATGTATTTAACAATCGGTTAGATTTTTACTGTTCATCGGGTAGCAATGTATATAGGAGAATTTATCGAGTACATTATAGCGTATAGAAATGTGTCCCTTGTGAAAACTGAATCAATACTAGTTGGGAACATGTTAGAGAATCACAGTTGAGCCATTTGCTAAGCGGTTTAAAAAATATATGTACGTATGCGATGCTTTTCATGGGTTTCCGTGTACCGCAAACATTTTATTGATTCTTAACAACGCAACTATGCATAATATTTTGAAAGGTACTAAAAGGTAATAGAGAACAACCCAATATAAAATCCACAAAACCGCCGCCTCCCAACAGAAATCACTCACTTTTACAGGCGTGTAATCCGCTTAGCAGCTGCATGAAATGGAATATTACAGTGTTCGCCAGCGAGTGCGTTGTCGAAATGTCTCAATAATCGTCGTCCTCATATTGCTGATTAGTTTTATGTTTCCTTTTGCTATCCAACGACTATGTTTTAATTATTGCCCATTACTGATATGTTAAATAACCCATGCAGATTCCCGTTTAGAACTGTATAAAACGTGCCTAACATTTACCTATTGCTAATCCTAACCTTAGTCGACTGCAATCAGGGGTGTAAAGCAATAATAACCAATAAAATGTTGCGCAATGGCTGCTGTAATGTGCTGTCCGTGTACATGTGACTGTTAGAGGGACTATCATCTATTTATTAACATGCTGATTGAGGTTAAATAATTTGCATTCAACAGGCTATCGTATTATTGGTTAATTGCTATCTTGCGCTATGCGTCTTAATTTGCAATCGGAAATTGTGGATGTATTAAGTACTTATGCAGTGAATAATTAAGATTATCAAAGGGGTAATCACAGATTTCTGACTTAACGACGTATCCAAGAGATTTAGTTACCTTTTCCCGCTTCCTTACAATTTTTTACAAAAATTACAACCTCTCACCGGCGCCTCCGCCTCATTTCTAAATTCTCACATTCCGCTTGAGTCATGTAATAAAATATGTGTACTGATAATATATTAACTAATTAATCACCGCTCTTCATGCTTATTCTCTTGTTCATAATGCTCTTAGTACGTAAACTTTGTTTTTGTGTGTTTATCAATATTACATATATATTATATTATCATAAAGTAATAACAAGTACAACCTGATTGCTTCGTTTCTATTATGTTATATAACGGCTTCTCCTCTATTTGCGCTCGTGGTGTGTCATCTCATGCAGATAGTGAGCGATCTTATGATCATCTCGCAATGCTGTCACACCATCGATGCGGGAATAATGTATACAGGATTAGCAAAGATGGTAGGATGAGAAGCAGTGCCGCGCTGAATGAGGACTTATTGCTATGCGAGCTTGCTTCCATACATTTACCTGGAAAATTCACAATAATATTCATTAGTACAGAACACATACACACACACACACGTTGTTCTGTGGTCGGGATGCGTGTGCGCGTGTCTACGTGTACCTAAGCGTAAGTAGGCTAATTTGTGGTTGCTTGTATTTCGGCCGCGCTTACCTATAGTGGAGACATTAAAGACTAGCTCGCCGGTGACACCGGGCCGCACACGTCGATCGCAGTTGTCGTTCGACGTGGAGAACATCACCACGTCGCTGCCGCGCGCCTCCTTGTAGATGAAGCAGTAGGTGCGGGCGCCGTGCGACGCGCGGCTGAGCGGCGTCGTTATTAGATAACTTGTGCCGTTTTCCTCCCACCGGCCGTGACACGAATACGCTATTAAAACAAGACACACACGGCAAATGTGAGTGAGGAGGAAGAAGAGGACGCACCACGGGGGAGTTGGGGGGTTGGTGCTATACCCACATGCACGTAGCGTTAGATCTTACGCCGCGTGGGAATTATTAAACTATTTTAAGGGCTTTGTATTATCCTGTTGGTTTTAAATTGATTACCGTTGGAAACAATAAACTAAACACAACTATTCAACGTCATTTCTAATTGATAGAAGCAGGTGATCTCATTTATAAGCTTGTATTAAGATTAACTAACTTTTGTGGTAATTTAATAATAACTAAAGATGTACCTATTATATATAAAAACCGATATATTTATTATAGGTTTCTATTACCCCAAAATATATGTAATTCTACTCTATATATATAAAAGAAATTCTTGTTTGTAATTATAACTCAAGAACAACTAGATCCCTTTTTATAATTCTTTCTGTACTGCATATTTATTAGTCTAAGGAAAGATGTCGTATATTAAAGAGTATATATAAAAAAGGGGAGTCTCACTGCGCTCATGTGTTACGAGATTGATAGTAGACGTAATAAAGCAGGTTATTTCTTATATAAATACTTAAATTTTGTAGTAATTTTATAAGAATTAGAGATATGCTTATTATATACAGAAACAAAGGTATTTATCATAGGAATCTATTACCCCAAAATATATATACTCAAACAGAATCAATTGAAGTTAAATAAACCAACATTTTTGGAATGACCTAATAAGATGACAAATATATAACCTAACCTAACCTGATATTTTTAAACCTAGATTAACTTAGTCTATTGTGATAACACCAGAATCAAGTAAATCTAAGCCAATTTAACTTTTAGGCTTGTTAAGTAAAAATTGATGATATTGGAACAACCTACTTGGTTTCAAATTGATTACTGTTGGAAACAATAAGCTATGCACAACTATTCAACGCAATTTCTGGTTGAAAGTAGCAAGCAATTTCATATAGAAATTTATATTAAAAATGTAATTATTATATACAGAAACAAATATACTAATCATATTTTCTATTACCTCAAAATATATGTGACTCTAATAAACTCTATTTAAGTTGAATAAACAAAAAAAGGTTTATCTTAATAACATATAACCTAATCTTACTTATATTTCCAAACCTAGGTTAACCTAGTTTATTTTGCTAAAACCAGAACAAAGTATCTCTAAGCCAACTTTAGTTCTGGGTTAGGTAAGTGAAAACTTATGATATTGGAATAACCTACTAAGAAGACAAACATTAATTAAAACTATCACTCATCTTCTCTAAACCTACAAACATAATATACAAACTTAGAACAATCAATTACAAAGCCGCTCCCGAAATATATTTTAACTACTTCCGCTTCTTGCGGATGCAAGTTGGCAGTGGATGGATGATGATAAATGGCACCGAAACGCGGTTAGACGCCAAAGTTATGCGCGAAAACTTACTCGATATATAATCGGTCGATACACAATCCGTGCGGAATTCCATCGCGTCTGCGGAATTACATCCGATGATGAGTTGCGAAAAACTCGGATTGTCGCAGTCGCCGCCGCCGCCGTCGGACTGCTCGCGCTTGTTCACGCGCTTGATGCGGTGCGCCGACACGTCGAAGCGCATCGCCTCCAGGCGCCGCAGCTGCTCCTCCTCGTCGCCGGCGGCGGCGAGGTCGTCCTCGTCGCTGTCATCGTCGTCCTCGTCGCCGTCCGGGTAGAAGACGCGCTGGCGATGCGCAATTTTCAGCGATCGCTGCGGGCGCTCGTTGCGCACGATGTTGTTCACGTTGAACTTGCCCATGTAGGGACATTTGCGTGGCTCGGGGCTGTTGGCTGCAAGACAACAAATGGCATCCAATAAACATCAGCACAATTATCGGACGCAACACTACCCAAGCACAAAAAAGTAAAAAAAGAGAACAACAAGCGAAATAAAACGCACGAGCTCATCGAGTAAACAAGCACCGAAAATACAATCGAGGCGATATTCCAGCTGTTGAGGATACAAAGCACCAATTAATTGCAGGTTCCGAGTGGATCGACTTGCATGTATCCCTAATGCCATCGGCATTCTATAAATTTTCTAAATTACCGTTAATTGAGTCATTTAGAGCAGACGTGAGTGGGAATATTTGCCCCGCAGCACTGTATAAAAATAAAGTGAGTAGGGTTAGGAATGACCGCTATCCAATATAACCTAAAAAAGATGCGACACGCGTGAAAACGTGCGCAGCTGAAACACATGAACGTTAAAATAATTGGGCTACGCGCACGGAAATAACGAATACAAAACGTGTTTGTTTTAGGAACAGTTTGGAAACATTAGATCCAGCTACCCGTGAGCCGAAGAACTCCGTCGACATTTGTAATGGTTAAACGACTTAAGTAAACAACATTAAGGGCAACGCGCCAATACGACGTGGAAGACACGGGAATTCTATTTACAAGTCCGCAATAAATTTCACATCATGACCAATAAATAAAGACTAGTTTTAAAAAAGCATTTGTCAGACGCGCCGTTTATAAAATAATATCCACAAGTTTTCCAATTTGTTCAAATGTCACTCCGTATAGTAAACATATTTGTGCGTTATAAAGATGATAAAAAATGCAGTCAAATAAAGAGGATCATTCAACGAAATTTGTTTGCGGCGTTTACATGCGATCGGTCGCAGGAGCACCCGGTGTGTGCGCGCATAGAATTTATTGTCGGTCTCGCGACCACCTAACGCGCCACCATCGCATTAAGCGTAATTAATGATTGCGCGCCTTTTTCGTACGTGCGACATGTGTAAGCGATTGCGAGAAGGCGCACACATCAACGCCATTCCATCCGGCAGCGTACAACGCGCGTTGGCGCACATCGGAAGATAGAAAATAGAATCAAAACGCCATTAAAGTTAACTGCCGCGTTTACGTCCTGACATCTTCCACCTTCTGCCAGGCTAATGCAATGTTTACTGCAATTCAAAATATAGTTGGACGTTATTCTGCGCTACACGTCGCTGGCGATTTTCTCTTCGGTTTCGTTTTGGATTTTCACAGAGAGATTAAATTAGACTTTTGTTTCGTTCATTTCATCTTCTCTATCCTACAGGGATATATTAAAGTCTATCAAGTTTGAATAATAACTAAGAAAAATGTTGGATAAATTTCAGAAAAGCCGATGAGTGCAGATTGTAAAAAATATTTGAAAAAAAGTAGGTAGATGAGAGGAGTAAATAATATAGAAGAGAGTGCAACTAAGAGAGTCTAATAAATAATAGAGTTAAGAAAAGTTAGTGTAAAAAGTAATTAATATAAATTAGGTTATCTTTAGGTAATATTTAGATTAGATTTGTCTTGGTTTGCACGAATTATGAAGATAAAAGTTCAAATAAGCTACTAATAGTTAAAAAAAGAATAATATTGACGAATACATTTGAGTAGAGTAAATGTATGAGTGCCAAATGAAGTGTAAGAAGAGGTAACAGAGAAGGAGAAAGTCAAAGATGAATACTATGAAGTAAATTAAAAATTTGAATACGCTTGTATATAATAACATTCACAAAGACAGAATAATGAAAGATGAACACAAAGGAAAACAGAAAAGTGAAAAGAAAAAAAAGAGAGAAAATAATAAATATATTTTATAACAAAAGAATAACTTGAAATAATACAAAATAGAAGAATAGATAAATAGTACTTTACACAAGAAATCCGATAACGATTTGTGAGAATGACGTATACTTGATGTTACAAACGAGTAACGACTAACTTAAACAAACGAACTGTTCTTTGATGAGTTTGGCAAATGTTAAATTGTATTGAATTGTGTACATGTTTTCGCTTATTTCAAATAAGCATATCTTGTAAGATCTGCGCACATTAATGGCCTGTTTCAGTTTGAAGTTCACTTTTAAAATTTTGAGGCTATTGTTTTATGTCATTATCACGATAAGACACTTGGTGAACAAAGTTAGTATAGTCAATGACATTTCAGAACACTGTTGTTAAGAGACATTTTGTTATACGTTGCAAATGCATGCACCGTCGCGTAGGTAGAGATTCGACCAATCACAACGCTGTTTTATTATATAGCGTCATTAGTGAATCTACGTACTTGCTTTTGCTTAGTTTAGAAGTTTTAGCAGGCCTTGGTAATCTAAGTGGTTATTGCACCGTATATTGTTTAGTTATACCATGTTTTCGGGGTAAATATACAAAAACAAATGTATTTACAAAAATTAACAATCTAAAGAAAGCAAAATGAAATTTGTTTGTTTGGCCCATGATAAACAATTGTGAATAAATTCAGTTACGAAAAATCGTAAACGTAAACGTAAAACGTAACATGACCTAAACGCAACCTGACCTAATCTAATCGTACTTAAATTATCCTAGAGTCTATAAAACTTTGTAATGAGTGTTGAAAGAATTTTAAAACGAAGAAGACATATACCAATAAATAATTTATTTATAACCTATCCTAGCCTAATTTAACAGATGCCATCCCCTAAGGTTATCTAATCTAACGGGAGTTTTCGAATTTGTCCCCGTTGGAGCAGGTAGAAAATTTTACGATCTGAATTTGTCCCCGGGTTATGATGTTTCTCGTCCCCGAAAAGGCAAATTTTACCTGAAACGATAAAGGGCATAACTGAATTTAACTTAGTTAACTTAGTAAAGGTTAGGTTAGGTAAGGTTAGGAGGTAGACTTAGGTTAAGTTTATTTTTTGTTAAGATTGTGAGGGTTAAGGTAACTAAGGTTAGGTAAGGTTTGGTAAGGTTAGGTTAGGTAAGGTAGACTTAGGTTAAGTTTATTTTTTTGTGATCTTACTGAGGGTTAGGTTAGGTAAGGTTAGGTTAGGTTAGGTAGACTTAGGTTAGGTTTATCTTT
>JAODGA020020628.1:0-14006 GCA_027574885.2 Drusilla canaliculata | reverse complement strand
TACGGGCGGGAAGACGTTTCTTTTATTCTCAAATATTCATCTTTAAATCTTTTAAAATTGTAATTAAATCAAATCCTATCAATCAATTAGTCGGATCAATCAATTATTCTTCGGTTTGCAACTTTTCTCAGGATGTTTGCCTTGTTTTAGTACCCCCTTAATGTGACGTAAAGTTGTCTATACTTTTAATATTTTTTTTTGCATTTTCTTTGTTTTAGCACAGCACACAACATATTTATCTAGACAAATCGAAAAACGATTTCTAACGTACGAATCCCTACAGTGTATGCATGCACCAACGTGTCCAAACTCTGCTAACACCGGAGAAATGGCAGCGTTTTCAAGATGGCGTCGCTGCAACTTTAGCTGCACGCACCATTGCGTGCATGCATACATATTGCCTAATAATTATACCCTAACCGATTCCATCAAAGCCCGAAAAATGTCTAACATCGTTCAAAATTTAGTTATCTCGTAATTGCCTAATTATTCCAATTTGCATCGTTCGCAAATAATTTCGATCATGCTAAACCCATCAAGGGGGAACCGCATTCTTCGCTTCCACACAATTTCCTAAAACCACCATCATCACGCTGTTTAGCATCCAGCCAGCCAATCCTACGAAATTAGAGTTTATTTAATATAATCACTTATAATATATTGTTTTCTTCTTCAGCATCATCATCTTCTATATGTATTCTTTCATCTCTTTGTTTTCTTTGTTTTGAGCAGAAATATTTTAAAAATTTTATATGTAATATATAATATAATAAATGTATTTCACACATTTCACGAGATACACCATTTTTTGTTCATTTTTTTTTGTTCGTTTCTTGTTTTCTTTTCAAATGTCTATATATAATATATATATTTACTTTGTATTAGGTATTTTTATTAGTATAAAGTTTAAATGCATAATAATAACATCGTTTTTTCCCTCTTCATTCAATTTTTCTTTGTAATAATTAATATAGAGTATTATTAAATGTGTCATTTTTTAGGTGAGGCGCTAATATGTGGATGAATCGTTCGCATGTCTCTTAGAATAGATGCTGGTTTATAAGCCGCAGTTTTGTAAGTAACAACAAGTTTATTGGAATGTTAGTCAAGGAATGTTAGTTAATATCATAAGATCAGCCATTTTACCGTTTGTCATGACGTCATCTCGATCATAAAGTGCGCATGTGCAACATAACCTATGAAGTAAGAACAACCTAAAACATGCAAAAAAAACTGAAAAAATTATAAAAACACAAAAAAAAAACAAAATAAAAAAGAAGACAGAACGTGTAATCAAGAAGTTTATTATTAAATATATATCATATATGACAATATTTGGTAGCAATTAAATTTATCAATTATCAATAAAAAAATCTTAAAAATATTCTGGCTAGTTTAAGGGTAGTATAACGTTTTTCAAAACCCATTCTTTTACTCTCTTAGTTTCACTTAGTTTGAATAAAAAATTTCAACGGTTTTCATCGCACCGATGCATTTGCTATCATACTCTGTCTTTCACTATCAAGAAAACAAAAGTCACAATAAAAGTTACATTCTCTTGAGTTGCAATTTTCTACTAAAACAAGTTTCGAGCAAAATGGGTGAGGGGGTGCCGGGTTATGGGGCGCGCCGTCGCCGCACGTCTTTAGCACACGTTCAGTTATCATTTACGTTATAGGTTGTCGCCCGCAGGAGCCGCCGGTCGAATCAATTTTAGTCTTTGTTGGCGTAAATAAATTCACAACACATTCGAAACACTAGGCAATCATATAAACGGTAGGGCGATTCGCCGTGCTCCGGCGGGGCGGATTACGTTTCTAAGTTCCTAATTGATTAATTTAAAAGTAAGAGGAGATAATGACACACGACGTGGTCGGGCGCGCGCCCGCCGCCAACCATGTGAACACCCCCGCCATTTTCCATCTCGTTTGCATTCGTTACCGATAGCGATTAAATAAATTCAATCAAAAATAGATATATATTAAATATTTATATAGTGAAAAAAGCGTCATGTCCTCCGACTGATGAATGAGTTTTTTTTCGCACGAATTCTAACTAAAACCATCTCTGCCGTTCGTCTATACAAAGAAAACTTCCCGCCAAAAATTTAAAAAATAGAAGAAAAAAACACAAAAGAAATCCCAAAAAAATACTCACTAAAAATATATATATCGAAAATAGACAGAAACGCCATCACTGTTACTTCAATGCGGAAAAAAATCATATCATCTAATCGATTCATCTCGTTATCAGATATAAATATACATATAATATAATAATAAATTCAAAAAAAAATCTATCCAATTGAAACATATTCAAAATAAAATAAAAATAAAACAGTCACGCTGCACACAATCGAGAGGATGATTTCGTTTTTATCATTTTGCTTTCAATAATAATAATAATAGTGTAATATAATAATAATAATAATATTAATAAGGGTATTCTTCATCAAATATAAACTTTGTGGACAGGTGTACTTGTACTAACATTCATAATATTAAATATATCTTCACAAAAATATGTAAAAAAATAAAATAATAATAGATAATAATAATAAATGGTATTAATAGCTATAAAACAACAACTTATATACAATCATAATGTGTCTGTTTAGGGTTTTTTCTTCTCTTAAATCATTTGTTTTTGAGTGCTTCAATTTTTGTTTTAATCTTTTCCTCGTGTGTTCTCGCTATTGTACGTATTGGTTTGCATTGGAAAATGTGTACAGGTAAAGAACAAACGGTCTAAATGCGCCGATATGAAAGAAACCCAATGACGTAGGCAATGACGTCGTATATTGAGGTTATGCGATTTTGGTGTTCAAGAACCTTTTATGTTTACGATGTTTTCAATTTTTGAGTGTGTGTTTTTTGTCTGATGATTCGAGCCACAATGCTACAGATTGTCGACTATCGTAGGTCTTTCATACAAGTGTCTTTCTTCCTTGCCTAGGTTGCGCTCATATTAGTCGCTCGCACAAAATGGCCGATACTGGGCGTGATTCGGGGCCGCGCAAGAGCTACGACTAAATTTAATTATAATTACACTGGGTTTGCGCGCATCTTTTGCTCAGTTTGCCACGTTTGCCGCGCGTGCGCGATTTCAGCGCTGACGTCACCGTGTGTTTGCGCTGCGCGGGACAGCGAGTGCGCATGCGCACTAGCGCCACGTAAACGCCGGCCGAGCTACACGAGTCCGCGGTACTTATTATCATTCATCATATTCATAAATAATTTACTTTGTTTATTATATTCACCACACGCGCATGCGCTTGCTTTGCGACCGCCTTAGCATTATTAGGTTGCGGATTGTTGCTCTTTGCTTGCAAACAAGACTCATATGCGACACACACACGCATGCGCATACTTCATGCGCATCCGTCTTCATCATTCGTCACTATAAAATACTCTTTTAACTTATCGGCTATATAAGAAATATATGTTTATCACACATCACAATGACACATAATAACAGAACAATAGTAACAATCGTTATTTGTGAGTTATTCTTTTTCGATTCAACTAACAATTAAGGGATATGTATGTCGTTTATTAGGAGTGCGGAGCATCGTGTAGCCGCCGTTTTACGCGCGCAAATGACGTCATTTATAGCCGGCAAAAGTTTGGTTAGGTTTCTACGCGGCGCAGTCGCGACCAATTTGTTGAGTTTCATTATGTGTGTGAGTGTGAGTGTGTGTTTGTGTATGTGTGTGTGTGTGTGTGTGGCAGTTCGGATCACAGCCAGGCCCCGTTTTTGTCGCTTCTTTGTTAAATGTTTTGTCGCCCAGTTTTGATGCGTTCTTCTTCGAAAAAATTGTGTTACTTGTCTGCAAACGCGTTCCAGCATTAGCATATTAAAAAGTTTCCTTAAGCAAAGTTGTTACATTCTAAGATTACATAATCGAAGACGCGAAACATTCAAAAGAGCGCACAAATATTACTCATTTTTGTCTGTGTGTTCTTGTTGCTTCCGTTTTTCTACTCTAGTCGATACGATACTTGCGCATGAAAAGGAGAGAAATAGAAAAGCTGAAAACGAAAAATGTCCCGTAAACATTTTTCTTCTCCTTTCCTCCTCCTTCCTGCTTCTTTTTGCTGCTGGCTTTCGGCTGTACGTGTCTTTCGTCTCGTACGATAGATATTAGATATATTTTTTTACAATAATATATTAGTTAAACTTCAATTGTTATATTAATATTTAGCTTAGTAGAATATAATAATAATAGTAAATTTATATCATATTATACTTCTTTTTCTTCTTAAACAATATTGAGAATTGCTGAATCAGACTTGTAATTATTTCCATATTTTTGTGTTTTTCATATTTTTTATTTTATTACTTGTGTTTTCTTTCTTTCTTTGCTTTCCTTCGTTCACCGACAACGCGCGCATTTTGCATTCAATCCACATTTGCTTTTGTGTCCTGCTATCGTGTCTACCTCATCCCTGCTAACTGCAAGCAGCTTCAAGTTCAACGTGTTCGTGTGGTGGCAAATCACATGGCGAAAAATAAAAAAATATACGTTTTTATTTTTGTTGTGTTTTCAGTTTCCTATTTGTTTTGCTTCCCATTTCGTCTTCCTATCATCATCATCAACCTTCATTTTCCGCCTTGCGTAATCATCAAAATAATTATATTATAATATTAATCAAAAATAACGATTAAACACTTAAGAATAAATACCTCTAATATACATATTTGTTTTTCTGTACTTTCAACTGCATCAATAAATCATATCAATCTCTGTTATTACTGATTTGCGTTAAATATAAAAGTTTGTCTTTTTTGTGTCTTACCATCTTCGATAATGTTTGTATGAATGGTTTTTTCTTTCTCTACGAGTGAAAGCATTGCTTATCATTTTCCATCATTTTTCGAGCGCCCGAAAAAAACAAACGGCGGAAAAAAATTAAAACAAAAACTAAATCCTACATGTGTACCAATGTTATGTGTGTCTGTGTGTGGTGTTGTTTGTGTGTAAGAGAGCACTGGTTTAAATGCGCATCGCAATTACCATGATTTACGACATTTTTCATATTTATCTCAGTTTTTCTTTCAATATAAAATTATCAAATTCTTCTAATTATCATATGTAAACAAACAAAAAATATATAATATAGTTTATACCGACATCATTTGATTTGTTTCTTTTTTTCATTCGTGCTGCTTGGCTTTTCCACGTGGTTTTTTTTGCCTATTTTTTTGTTTTAATAAAGAATCTCTAATACTATAAAACTTGTGTGTGATCATACAAATACATAAGAAAATATCAAATGTTCAACTCTTGTGGTTTTCATTTAGTATTGTTTTTCGCCAGCAAACAACGTTTTGCTGCTGTGTCGTCTTCGAAAAAAGCGTGAACGTGTTTATGTATGTATGTGTTTAGTGTGTACGTGTGTGTATATGGTCACTGGCAATATAAATGACTGAGTATCCGAGCGGTAGACCGGCGCCTCCACCCAAATTCAGCACATCGAAATCCCGCTCGTGCACATTTTCTCTTTAATATCTAGATACAAATATAGATATCAACAAACCATAAATAAACAAATAACAAAATAATAATTAATATTCAAATATATTATACGCGCATAGTTTCCCATAAAGTTTCGTTGTGTGGACCGTGCGTTGGTGGGATTTCGATTTTTGAATTCGGGTTACCTGCCGCTGAACTTTTGAGATAAATGGCTTATACTAAATGGTCTTCGGTGTTGTCCCCGCCCGGATTGGCTTGTGTGTGTAATTAAATGTGTGTAAATGTGTGTGTAACATGTGGGGCGCATTATCAATGAAGTGATAGCACTATAATAATGAAAATTACGTGTTAAGAGGATGTCTTAAACGAGATCTCGATCTGGTGTGGTTAATTTGCGAGTGGTGGCGCTGCAATCTCACGCGTTGCAACGCCAACCAAGCCACTCGCGCTAACAGTCGGTTTTGTGTGTGTGGGTGTGTTCTGCAAATGGCGAGATGTACTTAAGGATTCGGCGAGTAGATGCGAATCGCCTGGTGCGCCGGCAGCGAGCAGAATGGACATTGTGCTTCGCTGCCCTCGCACACGCGGTTGGCGCAGTCCACGCAGAAGAAGTTGTGGCCGCAAGGGACGAGCGCGTGCGTCACCTTGCCCTCGCTGCACACGAGGCACTTCGCCGAGCTGAGCAGCGAGTCGGCGGGGCTGGTGCTGTTCGCCGGCGAGGGGCGCGACGGCACCGATGCGGCGGCGGCGGCCGGATTCGGATACGACCAGATGCTGCTGAGCGCCGCGGACGAGTCAAAACTGGGCGAATCGCCCAAACCCTCGTCGCGCTCGTTTGAACTCCAGATGGCGCCGAGATCGCCGCGCCCGCCCGAGCTCGACGACGACGACGAGCACGAGCCGCTGCTGGAGAACGCGCCCGTGCTGCCCGTCGACGACGTCATATTGGGGAAGGCGTCCGCCGCCGGCTCCATGTAGTTGAACAACGACGTAAAACCATTCTTGTACAGATTCGAGAGCAGCTCGCTGGCGTCGTCCATGGCGCCACCGCTGCCGGCGCCTCCGCCCAGCGGATTGATGCTGTTGCCGTTGATCGACGTGCCGTTGCCGGTGCGCATCGCAATGTGCGCCTCAATCTCGCGGCGCGCCGTCTCGACGCTCTCCGGCAGACCGGTAACTTCAAACACCGGCTCCTTGTCGCGGCTGGGCGTCACGATATACGTGTGAGTCTGATGCTGGATGCGCTTGATGGTCGCACCTTTCGGACCCACCACCAACCCGACGACGCGATATGGCACGCGCACTTGGATCGTAATATGACCGGGGATATTTGCTGGCGGGCCTGGTGGTGTGCTAGTGCCGGAGCCGAGGCCGGCAAGGTTGTTCTTGCGCGACGCGCGTATCTGCGAAAAGTGCTCGGCGGCGGAGAGGATCTCGCGCTTCGCCTTCGCCACGTCCTCCTTGCGGCCGGTGACGACGAACACGGGCTCCTCGCCGCGCACGGGCGTCTTGATGTACGTGTTTGTCTTCGCTCGCAGCGCCTTGATCTTGCAACCTGCAAGGAGCAGAGAAAAAAAACGGTCAGACCATCGTCATAGACAACATACAAACATCGAACGATAAATTGCCAGCTAAACAACGTCATAACCAATTTTTGCCCAATTAACACCCGGCGGTAATGTACGTCTATGTGTGCAGAAAGACAGCAAGAGAGCGGCGCATCAGTAGAAGAACCGCCCTTCAACCTGTTCGCGGCCAGGTCACGTCGTCGGCATTCACCTTGTGTGCGGGCGCTGACTGCGTGCGAATGTGCAATCTTACAACCAATACCTGCACACCTTCCCATCTCGGCGTGCATCCAAACAACCTTCACTCTTTTTGCGCGCCTGCAGCCAATATCGAGAGCTACCCAAAAAAGCCAATCGGCCAGAGCTAGTAATTGCCTAGGTCTCACAGACCTGGATACGAGTCATCAACGACCCAAACTGACCCGATTACAATTAACTTTTTTTCAAACCGTCCCCAAGTAGCCCCAACAACTTGGAAAACACCATGGCAAAAAAATCAGCCCTGGTTCCCAACATCCAAAGGACAAAACCCGCATTTAGCGCTATTATGATCGGAAAACCGAGTTGCGCAAAGAGAGCATTATCAAGTACTACGCTCTTGCCGCGCTCGCGTTTACATTATTACAATAACCTTGGTGCGCGACGGCTTCTCGCAGCGGCGCGCAAAACACTTGGTTCTCAAGAATCGAGAATGAAAACGTACGAGGAATCGCGGCCGAGACCCAGACGTCGGTGCATGTGTGTTTTGCTGGCGACCAGCGCGACCAGAAAGCAGGTAAGGTCGGGATTTATTATAGACCACTCTTCATACTCACACCGCGACGGCGTGGCGCTCGTTCGGCGATCTTCTGTTCTTGGCGGAGACGCTATAGACCAACAACAACCGCCACAACGACGCACGACGCCGAAGAGGACAGGTTTCATTTGTACATTCGCACAATTCACCATGCTCGCTTGCCTCCTTTGTGTGCGTCCGGGCGTCCGCTGCTGGGAGAGCTTTTATTTGGCATTCGGTATGCAAAAAGTGCGCACAAAAGTATGTAATGCGTACTTCTTTTTAAATGCTCTTGCAAAGTCCCAAGGTTGGCAGTTTTTATCCAAACATCGAAACAAGATACGCAGCAAACCCGTCGCGAATGATTGGTACAATTTAATTCAGGAACTATATAGACTGTACAAAGATGAGGAAGATGAACGCGAGAGAATAAAAACGCAAAGACGACCTAAACACACACAGCCTAAACATTTATTCTTAGATCCAGGCATCGCTAGGAGAACCCGCGACGCGCGCATCTTTATCGCACGCTCATCATCACCGAGATGATCATCTCGCGACGACGGCGGCGGCGGCAGCGCGGAGGTCAACGCCAAACTCCGGGAGAGACAGACCACGTCTATATTTAAGTCGACATCGTCGTCATAGTCGCGTTCTTCGCATCGCTTGCGCATCGGCACATACCAAAAGCTCTCGCTCGTTGCAGCGCAACAGAATATTCTCTTCTTCTACGCCCCGACGAGAGAGAGTCAACCAGCAGATGCAAATTGCGTCCTCTCCTTGCCGAGCATTCTGAGTGCCTACCGCGACATAAACCCGCACATTGCAAACCGCGGCGCACTCGTGTGCGTGCATGTGCGTGTAAATTGCCAGCGAATTTATAACTTCATTCATTCCCGAGTAAATCCAACACACATCCACGCGCAGAGAAGGCTTGCGCTTGCGCGCGCATGTGAGTGATTTATTTTACAACCAATTTCAATAAACCACTGGCGCGCGCACAGTTCTGCAAGCGCGCACCTTATATATACTTCATTAGCGCGCGCACTCGATGAACCCGCGGGGTCTGAGGGTCTCTGCTGGTCCAGTTCAGTGCCGCGCTCGAGGCGCAAGAGCCCAACAACATCAACGCACTGGGACAACACATAGCACAGACAATCATGCGCTCGCTGGCTGCACACAGGACGCACTCGATTTCCTCGATCACGCTCGACACCGACTCGAGCGCATCTCTCGCTGCATCCCAGCTCTCACTTCAGCAGCGCTAGCTATTAACTATTAACGCGCATGCATGGGAAGAGCGTAATTGTAATTGTTAATTACAAGCGATGTGCATGCGGCCCGATGTGACCCGATGTGCACTACGCTTCCTGATATGCGCACACACCCAGCCGTACATTGACAAATTAATTAACACTCATAAAAATCTACTACCAAAAGATAGATTTAAGAAATGTGTTATATATACTTGTATATATCGACAAAACCTATTTTTATTATTCTTTCTTTCTTGAATTTCTCCCTATTCTAAATAAATTCGTAACTATTAAAACATAATAAAATTTAAAGAAATATAATTAAAATTGCCTAGTATCAGTAGTGATGACTACTGATGAAATATAGTACTTTACGCAACAAGCCTGGTAAAGATAGAGAGTATAAAATATCAATATAACATATAAAGATTCGTGGAGAATCGTAGAAATTCGTGGAGATTCGACCAATCACAAAGCTACTTTGTTTATCCTTACTAGTGAAGATAATTCCTTTATTTTGCCTTGTTTGGAATATTTACCGTCACTAGTTGAACTAAGTAAGCGTTATTACATCGTTTATTGATTGAGTTATACCTCACTTTAGAGAATGATATGCAAAAAATATATGAAAAATAAAAATTCTTATTATCACTATTTTGAGATACGTTGAAAACAACATAAAAAGCACTTCATAAAAAAAAGCAGAACAATTTGCATAAATAAAACACACAAGACAAGACGGCAATGAGACGAAGATTTTATTTGTAGACGAAGGTGTCTGCTGCATTTCGGTTAGTTAAAAGGCCATAAAACGAGCGAACTTAATTAAAAGAAGGCGACGCGACGCCCGACCGCAGTATAAGATCCCACCACCGATGCGCGGTTGCAAGCGCATTTTTCCCATTACGAACGCGACGTATATTTAATTTTTTTCCGCATATTCCCAACGACCACGCGCGGCGTTTATCGGTGCTGCCCGCGTCTGATTGGAAACGTCAGTCATGTTCGAGGGACAACAAGACAACAAACACCCCGAGAATGGCGCACACATCCATACACATCCACACACATGTACCCAGTGCTCGATAGCAGTAATCAATATGAAAAACTCGTGTAGAGTGAAAATTGAAAAGTGGGGCTCTCCTCGCCGTGCGTCGCACACTCGCGCGCTAGAGGAAAAGCGTCGGGAATGCACCCGGTGGAAATGTCAACGAGCTGGACGCGCTCCAGACGTGCAAACACATACAATCACACAACAAAATATATACATACACACATGCACCGGTGAAGGAATACAAAACGATGCACAGCGCCAGCGGCACTTGTACCAAATAAAAAATAAAAATCCTAGGAGACGACATATTCAGCTAGCAAACGTCTACGTGTGTCGTCTGTGTGTGCTTGTTTGCGTGCATGCACTAGTGTCACACACGAGTCACCAGTAGTTCTCTTCGCCGCGGCGTCTAGAAATATCCACGGCGGCGGCGGGTAAATGCCACCACGTAATAATAGACATCGTGTGCCCATCTCGCGCTAAGTGTTTTTATACGACTGCGCGCACGCCGTGCGACCACTAAACCGACACACCAACTCGCCGTATTTAATTTTAAACTCATTTAAGCCGACCTGCTGCTGCTGCTCGCAACACCAGCTCTCGCAGCTTCCAACATTTACGCTCAATTAAGCAAAAACCTAAAATCGCCGCCGATACATTTCATAATTTACAGCCGTGCTGATTAGAAATGCCCAATTTAAAGTATAGCAATCGTTTTCGGGTGCTTTGGATGTGAAAATAAAATCATTATGCATGTTATGCGGCTGTAACAAGCCTAATTGGCAGACGGTCAAAAGTTGTCTATTGATCCTTATTCCATTAGTCACCGGTCGTGTGTAAAACAGGATTAATAGCTAATTGCTAAAGCTAAGTTTACAACGTTAGAAATTTTGCAAGAGTAGTAGAGGTAGCCAAAGATTACCAATAAACTGGGATGAATTATAGTAATCGGGCGCAAGTTATTGCAGGCCGTAGTAGATTGAAGAAGGGAAACGGATGCGCTTCCCATACACACTGCTGCCTCACATGAATCGATAATTGCACATAAACTCGGTAGTGCACCAGCAGGACATCAAGCTACATGCATAAACGCGCGCGCGCCCAGCAGCGACATTAGATTCATTTAGCAAGTTCGCGAACACACACACACGCATCGGAGGTGGGAAGTGCAGGAGTATGAGCATCGGCGATTCGATGCTCTGATGCGCTCCAACTTTGTTCCAACATCCTCCACACACAGCCCCACACACGCACATACCTCATGTCGAGCGTATGTTTGTCGGTGGCATAGTTGAAAATTTATTTCGACTAATGGCACCACGGCCCCGCGCGCGGCGCGATGAAAATAGCGCCCGGAAGCATGCAGCGCGCGAGTGTCTTTGGAGAGACACAAATTACCGCAGGACTGTCACCATCGGGCCGACAACCCGGCAGAATGGAAACAAAGTTAGACACGTAGGAGTGCGGTGTGCGCGGCTGGCGCATATTCGTGTCATCTGCGAAAGGTAGACGAACGCAAATTCTACAAACGCCATTCGAAAATAGACAATATTTCGTTAGTTTCGCTGCAAAGATTTATACAAGTTATAAGACCGCTATCTGCAAGCAGGATTATTGCTAAATATACTTCGGAAGCAATACTCTTAACAGATGTTATTAGGAGAGAATATCACACTCGATTACGCACGATATTCGGCAAATACGATTGAATCACACACTAGTGTGCTTTTTATGACACTCAATTTGTTTCAATTCGATTTAAATGTTACAAGGTAGCCTTGATACGCTTTGATAATCACAAATATCAAGCACATACGCACACATGCACACACACATGCAAGCACACACATATGCACTTCTCGCTATTATAAAATCAAAATTCACCCAATAACATTTAAACGCTAATCGAGTTTTATGTAACCACACATTGCGACGAAACGCACTCGGATTTCAAGTCAAGTTTACTGACGAAACTGCACGATGGCGGCACGACGCGGCGGCGGGCTAAGTAGGTAGATGTCAGTGACAAAACGCATTATTACGAAATTGATGATTGATATGCCAAGCTGGTAATGCATAAGATACACACAGCATAAAATTCGATTATACCCAATTATTTCTTTAATCATTTCCGGCGCCGCTAATGATGATGATTCATTTTTGCCTAATTTGCGTTTCAATACAAACACACCCAAAAATATTGCCATCCGGTAATTTTAGGGGATTCCTTGAAATACATTATTATTATTATTAATGTTAAATACATTACCAAACAAACAAAATTAAAATAAACATAAATTGTGTCAAAAACGATTAATAATAAATACTTAATAATAAATGATTTATTAAAAAAATATAATCTAGATTTGATGATAATTGGGTAAAGACAATCTGAGAATATCTACGAGGTTATTTACCAAAAACGCGTTGGTTGAAAAGTGAATGCTGATAAAAGTAGAGGACATTGAAATCTTTCAATAAATTTAGACTCAAATCGTATTTACTTTACTATTATAAAAAAAACTGTCGCACGTTAATGTCGCAGATCAAGGTTAGACCTTAAAAAATAAATTCAACATAAATTCAAATTCAACTTGAGAGCAATTTCGCCTACGATTTCCACGATGTGTTGCAAACACACATTTTCAACATTTTTACACACGCGCTAAACAGCTGTATAAAATTTTAATATCCTGCAAAATGGCGTGCGACATTCCGTAATATCCTGTATAATTTCTGCCACGCTGCAGCGCTTTTGCAGGCGCAGCACGAAGGATACGCGTTTCGAGTTCACTTGTTCAGTGTTATAGATCGTCGGCTCTGCGAGCGAGTGTGTGTCGCTATGTCGACGAACCGCGCTGCTGTTCCTGCTGCGCCCGGCGTGTAGAAAAGGGACATTGCTACAAATTGCTGCAGGGGCCGCCGCCTGCGCGTGTTTGTGTTGGACGAAACGCATATAACGATTTTCTCGAATTTTCCGCATCGCTCACATACATACACACATACAAACACTCGCTTGCAAGTAGGGTGCGTTTGACTGTTCAAGTGTAAGTGTGTATATGTGTGTATCAGTGTGGGATAATGTGTGCCGGTGTGTGTGTGTGCACGAGCTTGGGGCTTTCGAGGGCGTGCGAGGTCGTTGTCCCTTCCTCGTGCTTTCCTCGTTTTCCCTCGCTCGCGACTGGGGGGCAGGAAAACGCAGGCAAGCGCTACACATTCATCCGCCCGAACCGCATTCGCAGTGTTCGTGTTCCGCATTTTCCCCATCGCCGCAACGTCGTCCTCATTCTCCCGAAAAACCCTGCTTCCACCCAAACCAACCCGCCCACCCCCAACAGCAAGCAGCCTGCGACGAGCCGCGTAAAACAGTGCGCTATTTTGCTGGCACATCGTCGACGCGACAAGCTATCTAATATCTGCAGGATGCGTGACTTCCCACTTCCCACAACCCTCGTGCGCCAGAAACAAGGCAAACGAAAACTAGACCGTCAGGGCGTTCAACACAAACCTCAAAATGATATTTCACCCCCTCTGCTATGCCCCAATATGGAATAATATCTATTGGAAATTATTTTGATATTCAACCAAAAACCAAGAAAGACTATAAATAGATAGTTACCAAAATAACTTCTACTATAATATTACTATTACAATATATAAACTATGACCATTTATTATACTTTAAATAATTTTTGATAAAGTGATTCCTAAAATATTTCCAAGTATAGAAAACAAACAAAAGTTTAATGAATAAAAGTATATTTCATCCCCCCTACCACCACGCCCTGCGAGGAAATACAACCGCCATTACGAGGGTGAAACCCAGGTTAGCAGGACGAACACGCTGCAGTCTGCAGACGCACGCAGTAAAGAC
>JAODGA020020531.1:0-31116 GCA_027574885.2 Drusilla canaliculata | reverse complement strand
GAAAGAATATGAATGTTATTAATCATCAGTAGGTTCATCAAAATCACAATTTGGACAAAAGTATAACTTTTACAAGTTTTGACTATATTGATAAGTTTTTGCTCTATCTAGAATGATTCCAGTTTTTACACTCTATACAATAAACCAATTCTTCACCAAAACTTGAATTGAAGTAACAATTTGAGCAGACAACGGGGAAGAAAAAGTGGTAACAACATGCCCCAAAAAAGACAATTTAGCTCCAACAACAATATTGTTATGAGATTAAATTGGAGATTAGGATGTAATAAACAAATGGATTTTGCGTATTATATCCGAATAATAAATATATCCTAATATGAAATCATCAAACTGACTGTTAACTACTCAAATTTGCAAGAACGTGTTCACTTTCTTATATAAATGACGTCAGTTTCTTAATTCTGATAGCTGCCGTTGATGCGCTGGAGGTGTACATTTCACAACATTCTTAGAACATATGGTTTTCCTCTTATTCTAAGGAAGATATTTCAATCGGAACAATTTACCCTGGTAACTTTTAGCCCTACTCTTATAGGTGTTATTATATTTATAAAAAAACGTATAAATAATGATGGTGGTGGGGACAAAGTTATACAATGTGTGATATATTGTAGGAACGTTGATACAAATGTAAATCGTTTTTTACAACTAGCACCAATGTGTCTAGATTGTAAATTTCCACTTTCCACTTCTTTATCCGTTATTGATAAATCCATAGCACAATATAAATCATTCGTGAATAGGCGTCGCTGAAGGGATGGTCTCGGAAAACGAGAAACATTGCGCAACCCCCGCACCAGATTGCGTGCAATACTCGCCGATGTGCGATGAGTGAAAAGTGGAAAATGGAAAATAATGATTTACAACTGCGTCCGGTGGCCAGCCAAAAGAGGTTCGACCCGCGTGTTTATATTTGAATGAAGTGATGCGAACATGTGCGCTCTCGTGTTGGGATTTAATTAAAAGTGCGCCACGCGCAGAAAAAACTGAATATTGCAGATTTTGCCACATTCGATTCTTTTTTGCGCAAGTTTGGCTTTTGAGAGAATACGCATGTGGGATACGGAATACACTAATTGAATTAAAATCGACATTTTCATCCAAATCACGCGGAATGTTTAATACATTTTATACGTACAAGAAATCGTGTTTCTAATAAAATTTAATCAGAATCCAAACAAATTTACTTTTAGTTTTCTTTCAAAGCTTCTTTTGCACGAATAAAAACATTCGAATTGCGAATTTCCAAGCGGAAATTCGCATGGCCAGTGTGCACGTCTGAAGCGTGCAACTAACTCAACGAGCTTCAGCAGCGTAATAAAATTCGTCTTTTGAACGAGACCGCTTAATAACCCTGCGGAACTTAAGCAGCTATCAAAATATTTGCACTGTGCGCCGCCTCCGCGCCACGTTATCGTGGCTGATAGCAGTGTCGTTTTATCAGCCATTTCGTGCGCAAACAAAATGGCAACCCATTCGCGTGCGTCATTAAAACATGCGTAATTTTCGTAATTGTCTTCGTGTGCCATATGAGTACACGGTGGTAAGTGGGAAAGCCCACCCAACTTAATTTGAAGTCATTTAAATTTATTAAGGCACATTTTGGCTATTAAAATTTAACGGGATTCTTAAGTCATCATATTTTTTAATCAGCAACTAAATCGATATGAGTTGATTACGTTTTAAGGGATTACGGGGTCATTGACATTGCGTGCTGTGATTGGTGCTATTTCTGCGCGTGCGTATAGACGACGAAAAACTACCTCACAAAGTTTGTAAGCACTACGTTATTTGCCAACCAACTTCTCTGGAAGGGGTCCCTATGCAGCTGATTGGTTCCCTTCCAAGTTTCGTAGGTTATGACGTCATGACACGCAAACAGCGCAAATAACGACCACAGTTGGGCTGTTTACGCGTGTATGTTCGAGGTCGAAGTCATAACGACGGTGGCAGGTGATAAACAGGAGTTTTATATGTCAACGTCGATACAACTAGGGACCAACGCGCCAGCCTACAAGCAAAAAATGATAAACACGCATTCCTGGTACCGCCACCCCCCGTGGGTCGCAGTCATCGTTGCATAAATAAGAAATAAACACAAGACTGTAGATAGCAAATCGCAGACGTGTGATGAAAAATGTACATATGAACACTGCCAGGCAGTAAACAACGCAACGCAGGGCGTCGCGTCGGTTTACAACCACCCCTTGCAATTTTATTGTCATTAAATAACGAACGTGATGCGCTTAATGGATCTCGATTAAAATTGATTTTCCTCCAGCAACATGCGTTCGTGTAATGATGCGTAATTTGTCTTTTTTCGTGCCTGTGGGGCGCAATTTTGTTGGAAATTGTCAATCTGCCAAACTCCAAACCTGCGCTGCATTACGATGCAAATTTATGGGAAAACGATTTACAGCAAATTGCGGCCAACTGGCACTAGAGTAATTTTTTGTTGCCAGCGCGCGTAATGAAGTGCGGCGGGTGCGCAGGGGTGAGCAGGGTGCGCACTGCGCAGTGTCGGATTACCTGTGCGCCCTCTATGGTTTTCCCATGGCAACATACACGCTTGATTACCGATGGGCTTTGTGCAGCTAAGTGGCTGACGTGTGCGCGCAACGCTGCTTCAACAAACACGAACGTGTTTATTCCGGCGAAAGGTTTTCTATGATCAGTGGCAGCACGCTGTCGAACGCTGAAATGTTATCATTTCGCATCGGTAACCTGTAAGTCCTGCTAATTAAGATAATCAGCTTTTGTGCCCTGCAACGCTGCCACATCGCTCCAAACAATGGCGGCTTTGTGTGTCTAGGCTTTATTCAAATGTTGGAACTATTCACCTTTGAGAAACATTTATTTGCACGCTTTGCACGCGGAACATGAATTTATTATTCAAAGTTTGAGCTTTATACAACACCTATATACACAACTAGTCCAATATTGTCTTTGTTAGCCCATGTGACCTAAACTTCAAGGACCTTTACTATCCAAATCCGTTCTGATGAGTCCCAAAAGTCAACCGTTCAATATAAAATATAATTGGGCAATTCTGAGTAGAGTACCAATTTATTTCTAACTTGATATGAACGTTGTCTAATCAGAACTGTAATATGGTCCAATATAACCTAATTTGTTTTGTTGTTAAATTTATCCACTTCCATATAATTTGAGTTTTCTTCAGGATTCTGTACAATACCTGATGTCATGGAGAAGAATGCATATAGAATTTCCTCACACTTGAACTTTTTCTTAAAGCTCCAACCGAGCAAAGGAAAAATTTCGCGTCAAGTGCTTGAAGTGTGCTTTTCATCGTCACTAAGTGCTATTCAGAAAAAAACGCGCTGTACATGACGCAAATGTTATCATTCTACGACGAGCGGAATTAAAATGAAACTAAATGCTTCTTCGGTCGCGCGGGCGCTCCGAAGGGAGTCATTAAGGTTTCAGTACGCGTGGGCCCACAAAGCGGCACAAACTTCCGACTAAATTATGGCCGGAAATATTAGTTTAAAGCACGGTGCGCATTCTTCGAGGCTCACCTGCATCTGCGCGTAAACAACGCATTGCATTTTCTGCTCGTTCTGAAGCACATCGCTCATTGTGCTGCCCGTCTCTACACTTCACCATAGAATCTGGTTGTTCTGGAGTTCTATTATGCCTATGTTCAGGGAATATAAAAAATCTGCACGTTATTTCGTTTTTATTTCGAAACTCGGGCATTGAAGATTTTTATTGCTGGTAGTGGCTTTAGCCACAACAAGCATTTACAAGGAATGCGCCAAAACGGATGTTAACCATCACGCCTTGTTGAAGGCGTATTATGAGGGCTGAATATTGTTTTGAGAGGCGCGCTGTGGTAATTTGGTGTAAATGGCAAGTGGCGGAGTGTGAAAACTGGTGCTGCAATTGTGGTGAACTCGTGTGCAAAGTTTGGCGCCGAAAGCACGGCTCGTTGACGTGGCCCCTCAACCGCGATGCTGTTTGTTCGCGCTTTGCTTCAATTTCAGGGCCGGGCATCAAAGTGACGCTGAGGGGCGGCGCGCCATTGGCGGGCGATTTGCGCACCCTGCAAATCCAACAATCATGGCGTCAAACGCAACATACGCAAACAAAACGCCGAAGGAACTAAATTTTGAATGGAAAAATCCCTTGCCTGCAGAACGACATGTATACAAAACTTTGAAATTAATTAAAGAGTAATCTGGCGTAGGGCATGACTTCTTACCTGGTAACCAACAATAACACCATCTTACAGTGATACCCACATGAAAACAAAATTCCATTCAATTTAACTTGGCTTAATTTATATGCGACGTTTTGCTGTGTTCTGTGTGCCTGATTTATTAAATACCAAAATGACGTCAGACGTACGCGTTCTTTCCGGAGTTTTAATGTAAGCGAGCATATTTGTTCCGACAATGTGCTGTGGCGCTCTGAATTCCCTATTCCTGTCGCTGCGGAAAGCCCATGCCGACACGCACGCTTTATTTAATATTCATAATGTTAGTTACAAGTTCATTAAGCAGGCGAGAAGTCGTTGCCGGGGTGCGGAATTTGCGACGCGTCGATAAGCAACTAGTGGCTGGGCGATGATCACCCGCTCGCGTCTTCGCCGCGCTAATGCACTGCCGTGGCTAACGATCTGCGAACACACACTTCCGACATCACTCACGAGGGCGCGCACCCCATTAAGCTAGTCTCCGGACTGCTGATTGCAAGCATCCGAGTGTGGGAGCCATTTCTTTTCCAAGATGTCGTCGTTGGCTAAGCGAGCTAACGAGCACTAACCGAGTTTAAGTTGCGTGCCGTAGGCGCAGCGTAGATGAGGTCTAATTGACAGATCGGCCGCACATCTCTCAGTTAATTGAACCACGCCGGGCGAAGAATTATGATCGGGTTGCGGGCGCTCGGCACGAGATAGTCCTTTCCCAGGCACCCCGTGTCCCGCGGGAGCGGTCGCCGGGCTCCAACTTGTACACGAGTTTTAAGCCCCACAGGCGTAGCTAATGCATTAGATATGTGCCGGGTGTACTCGCAATTCCCCAGCGCCGAACGGCAAACAATCGGACTAAAAAAACAGAAATTCTCTGTATACCACATTTCCCATAAAACTCTTTGTTCGCCCGAGTTCGTTTGAATGGCCTCGGTTATGAACCCATTCAAATGACATTCTTCCAAACAATCGTTTCCAACAAGTACTGCCAAAGGTAATATTTATTTTTAGTAGAAAAACAATTCATGATTTGGTGTGTACAGATAAAACAGGATATGCAAAATCATTCACGGCTCACTGTTCTTAATTTCACGCATGTAATTAAGCAGCGATGCCTGACTGCCGACATCGCTTGCACAGTCACTGTCCTCGGACGCCTCTGTTGTCTCATCCAACAATCCTTTGCAGTCGAGCACGGTGTCCAGAAAGTAGGCCTCAATCTCCTTGCTCACTTCCGGCGGCGGGTAATCGTGAATTTGGTCCTGAACGATTTCCTGTACGATGTCGTAGCTGGAATCGTTCTCCGGTGTGGTGCCTTCAAAGATGAACTCAACATTCAGTGCCGGTTTGATTGTGTGGTCGGCGTGCAATGGGCCCTCTTTCTTCGCCTTCGACTTGCTGCTGATCTTCTTCTGCGGGAGGGGATTATACTGGATGGTGCGCTCTTTCGGTATGCTGACTTTGGACTCGACGCTGATGAGGGTCGACCGCAGACGCTGCAGCTCCTCCTTCAGCTTGCGGTTCTCCTGCTCCAACCGGGTGCGCTTGCCCGTCTCACGCTGGAGGCGACTGTGCAGCGAGGTTAGACTGCGCTGGAACTCCGGCCGCTTGGCTGAGTCGATTGTCGTCAGATTGGGTGTGGTGCACTCGGATATGCTGGCCATTCCAGCGCTGGTTTTTGTCCTTCGAAATTGGGTATTAGTTCCACTGGGAGCTAAACTGGGCACGTTCTTTGCCGGTACCGATTTGGACTTGCCCGCTGGATAGAACACACTTGTGCGGGATTGGCTCTCTGGAATTGCTGAGCTATTCAACGATGTTGTGGTATAGCACCACTTGAATTCGGAGACAGAGCTGAAGGATCGCTTCTCTTTCAACAGATCGAAGATACGGTCTAGTGTAGATGCTTCCAGCTGATTATGCCGGAAATCAGCAATCTCCAACGAACGACTGTACTCGATCACGTCCAACAGCCGCTGGCCTACCAACTCCGAGACGCCACAGCGCTGCATGTCCAGCGCCTTGATCCATAGATCATCATCAAGTTCGTCTAAGATCGCATTCACGCCATCGTTGCCAATTCCCGGATTGTTATTGAGTGTGATGCGTCGCAGGCCGGCCATAAACTCCACCTCAGGCGTTTCGTAGCGCAACGAGTTGTGCCAACTCTCGCAGTAGCGATTGATTTGCTGCGTCTTCACCACCTTTGCAATCGATTGCGCACTCACCACATCCAGCTTGCAGGCGGTCATGTTGAGCACTTCGATGTTGGGCATCTGCTTCAGCGCCGTGCAGATGATCTGGCATCCAATGTTACCAATATTGATGTTCCTGAAGGTGAGTATTTTAATCACATGGTTGTGCTCGAGAGCCGCAACCAGCACCTCGAGTTCGGACATGCCAATCGGAATGCCATCCAGCTCCAAGCTGGAGAGCACCTGACTCTGAATCACGCAGGTGGTGATTGCCTTCATCAGCGCACGGCAGATGTAGGCGGTGTGCAGTGAGCCAGCGCGCCGCTTCAGCGTCTTCAGCTTGTCCTTGGTGTCGATCTCATCAAGGAACGCGCACTTGACGCGGCTGCGCACCGCAATCACGTGCAGGCTGGTGTCGCGGCGCAGCGCCGCCAGCACCAGGTTCCACTCCTCCGGCCTGATGCGATCGGCGACAAAGTCCAGCACGTTCTCGTTCTTCGGCTTCGCCGGCTTGACGTAGTTCAGCGGCTGCGTGCCGGCGCGACGACACAACTCCGTGTACCACACGTAGAACACGTTCACCGGCTTGGGCGCGTCCCGATCGCGCGCCTCCGGCGACTTCTCCGCCTTGCTCACCTTCACGCTACTCATGACGGCAATGGGCCTGTGGGATGAAAAAACAGCGTCAACGCGTTCAGTGGCTATGTGAAAAAAACCTCGTGTAAAAAAAATTGGCTGGTGAATAGAGGTGTGTCGTGACACGAATGACGTTTCGGAAAAAAATTGCGCTGCCACCACAGCCAACTGGGAGACACACTGAATGGTGTGCCGAGATGATCTCGGCAAGACAGGATTCCTCGTAAATGTATGGGGAATTGAACGAGATACACACGGCCGCACGGATCGTTAGCCTTCACCGCCAAAATGTGCCGCTGTAGCATCACCCCCGTCAACCGGCAAATATTGAACATTAGCAAATGAACCTCATCGTCGTGCAACACCTGATGATGATAAGAGGAAGTTAACAATCCGGGCGTGAGTCGGGGGTAACGCCGGGGTTGAATCTCATGTGACCGCACATGAACGAAACATGCATATGATGCTCCCAACTCGTGCACGTATACTGAATATTGCAGAGACAAGCATGCATTAGAACCCAATCTAGAATCTTAGTTACCTTTGAAGAACAGTTGATGTAGAAATATTTCATGGAAACAGTTCTTTAGATTTATGTTTGTTTTAGAGTATAGAACAGAAGTAAGAACTAAATAATTACAAGATTCATTTTATTTTTGATAGAGACTAACACATATATTTCATTGAACACTACGCTACATCAAATTTTACTTTCACGATTAAATTTGTGAAATTATAATCTTTTGCCTTGTATACTTTAATATATTATAATTCTATGTACAGAAAGAAGCTTACAAAAATTACAATCTGCAGGTGGGCGTGGGCCAATGTTGATAAGCTCGAGCAAAACAATTCACGCGCGCTTGGATAAGCCTGGTAGCGGCTAATGTACCGCAGTATTTATTAATGGAATAATTAATTGCTCGTACTGCGCATCGCCGGTGCAGACCACCTCGTACGCATTATCTACTTATCCCCTTCCGCTACCCTCCCCAATGTACCAACATACAGGTTGTTTCACACGGTCCGTAGCTATAAAGAATTGCCACATTTTAAATACTCTGTGGGCGTCTCTAATTCAGTGGAATTTGCAGGAAGAATTGAGCATCCTTTACGTCTTCCTCTCTATCATGCACCCTCAAATCCTGAACGTATTTTTCACCGGCAGTGTCGAGTTTACTTACGATGTATATTCCTTAGGCTAACAGGGTGCTTTCCGCGGCAAACAATATTTTCCACTCGGAAGGAAATATTCTAAACGCACAAAATGCGATTCGCAAGTGCTTCGCATTTAATAAATGCGCTGCGTGCGGGCGCGTAATGGAATCATATTTCACGAGGGCGTGTTGTGCGTTAAATGTCACGCTGTGTGTACGCCAGCAGGTTATTTGAAAAATATGATCCGCCATGCATCATTGATGCACCACTCCGGTGCGATGGAATGGGATTAAATATGTATTAAATTGACACTGTTTTTATTATGAAGCGTATAAGATTGATTGGACACAATTCTATCAATATTCAAATTTCCAAATACTTCTTATTTCTTTAATTCAATCAGTACATATTTCCACAGAACATCTTTACCCATGCATAATTTTCACGTTAATCTGAATTGCATTTAGCTTTGTTCCTCTTTGATAACCTCAGATTTGAAACTAAATTCTAGACATCTAGTTGTTGTATATATCTATAATAATATAAATAATGAAATGAAATAAAACAATTCAAATGGTTGTTGAATGTCTATTCATGTTTAACGTTCATTGTGGTAAATGTCAATAAAAGCATTTGAGCGATTGTTTTGTTTACCAGACTTTACACGGGCAAAAACAACAACAGCAAATGGAAAACGAGCAATGGAAAGCGATTTTATTTGCCAGTTAAGCGTACGCATACAAAAAAGCGTGGAAATACCATTGCAGTTATTGAAAATTGCGCACAACGAAGCAAAGTTCGGCTTCCGCCTGGCTGAGCGCCGCCACCGATGACAGCGGCGTAAAAGGCGCGCTGGGAAAACACGAGCGAGCGCAAATTGTGCGGAAAAACTGCAAGCAATCGGCCGGATGATAGTACGCGGGGCGCGCTACGACGGCGGCCTCGATTCCCCAACAATATGTCGAAGAAAATGAAGATAATCGCCGAGCATCATCTTCGTCGGTAGGCGGACGCTGAGATGATGGTCGTGTTTGCGCAAGCGATTGATTCTCAAATTCAAATACCAGACGAAGCAGTAAAGTTGATTCAAGCAAACGCGGCTGACGCTCGCGTGAGTTTATCACAGGTGGGTGGGATGTGCAAGTTGTCAAACATCAGCCGGGTGCAAAAGTACACACAGACCCACATGTCTCACAGCCTCAAACATTGCTAATTTGCGCAGGCGTGCAAGGGTAGCGGTAGCGGATCCGTGTTGTCATCGCGTCGGAAATAAATCAATATTTTAATTACCAGAAGAGCTCAGATTGCAATTAACTATTCACTAATCTGCGCTGTAGACGTATCGCAATCGAATTCATCGTGCATTAATCACATTACCCGCTGATCTGTCGTTACCCATTTTGAGTCAAGATGCTGCTCTTTCGTGCCGTACTCGTGTCACAAAGGAACAACTCACAAGATGTCTCTTGGCAAGTCTTCAGACTATTACAACTTTTATTCTGAAGTACTAATGGGTGTTACGTAAGTTAAGGAAGGAAGAAGAATGGAAATGATCAACAAATGAAGTGAAATGTTCCCAGCGCATGTCAAAATGCCTGAACTGATTTCTGATGTGTGGCCACTACGTGCCAAAGCAATAAGCAAACGAGGACATTGTTCCGAACTAACCTATTGTTTTGCAAACAGTCATAAATCAAAATTATTGACATTGGTTCACCGATAGCATGATGCGAGCCACCACATACGGCAGCGTATTTTTCTGGCGCAATTTCAAAGTTGCCGGTAAATTAAAACTTGCCCAATGACGTCGTAAACGTCGTGTTGATGCTATATCTTACCACGGACATAATATATCATTTAACCGGGAAAAGTTTGCGGCTCGTTAGCGCGAGGCTATCATGTTCCGGCGGCGCCAATGCGACTTTTTACGAGGCGAGAGCCCCACAGATTTATGTCTTGCCACGTCACCTATAAGCAAACTTGAAATGGCCCTCTTCGGACCACGTCGAACGTGGCACCTCGTTGTCATTACGTATTAATTATCAAATTTCTTGTTTGCCCCTTTGGTGCATGTGCATCAAGGCCCTACGAAGGCATTACCAACATAAAACATTCAATATTATTAGACATTTGTCAGAATTGCGGCACAAATAAGTTAATGTTTATTAAATAATAGGTTTATTAATTAATAAACACATGTTTTCTATCATTTTTAATTATTTTTTTCATCTAAAATAAAAATGCATTCTTGGGACTTTTCACGGTTGACACAATAGTACAAAATTGTGGCATTGTAAAGCTGGCGCTCTTCATTTTTCAATTGAAATTGATTTTGTATTCGATTATAGCGCAGCAAAATGTTACTTACTTCCATAAAAAGTTCGGCTGTTGAACTGTTGGGATAGGAAGAGGGGGGGATGGTTCGAGGTACTTTCGGCCTCACACAATAACATCGTTATCAGAATCATCAATTCCCTGACATGCTTTTTTCAAATGACAAAACTCCACTTATTGCTTTGGTGGTAATCGTGCTCGCATTTTTGTATTTTTCTGTTCAAACGCTTGCCAAGCGGATGAAAAATGCCTAACGCTTTTTCAATATTGCCAGACCGGGGGGCGGCGGCGCTGGTGCACTCGTATATCACAGCGATCACTGCTTAAATCCGCCGGATTTTCACACATTTTCTTTAAGTTATCCCTAAGCCGCTGCGAAATCCCGATGTTTTTCGGTGGGCGCCGCGTCAGAGAGGCGAAGTCGCAAATCGCGTTCGCTGTGAATCCAAAATAGATCTCTTACATGACACGTAAAATCCTTTAATGTTTCCTCACCGGTTCTGTTTGTTCCTCCAATTCGCGGCCGCGCGCAGCAGTGCGAGATTGTGGCACATCCAGCATTTCTCCGCCAGTGTTTGATTAAATCTGGAGGAGAGGCGCGCAAAACGCTGGCGTTTTTGATTTATCGGACAAGCAAACGCGCGGGGGTGTCTGCCTCGGCGACTGCGGGGAGCTTGAATATTCCCCAGTACTCTGCATAGGCGTTCTTTTTTTCTGTTTGCCTCCAACAGAGACCTGGCTCCACCGTAGATGAATAACTGTTTGATATTCGATTCACATTTGCAAAGTTGGGAACGGCGAAAAATAGCCGCGATTTGCGCGCGATGTAGATATTAACGCAAACCCGCTTGCGGGCACATAGAGGGGATGCTGGAATGCAAGATTTACGTGCGAGTGAGTCGTCGAACATTAACATTTTATGCGCATCTAGTTCCAGCATTGGCAAATGCTTGATCACTAGGTCGTCTTTTTGTCGGGGCTACGTGCTTTAGTTTCGCATAGAACGGGAGGCAACCACGCGAGCTCTTTGTCGGGGTGTTTTCGGGGGGTGTGACGAGATGAAAAAATAAGCGCGTCGACGTTGGGTCACAACTTAGCATCATTTATAATAGATTTTCACCTGAGGCAAGCGTAAAAAATGTGTTCTTCTAGCGCGCGCGTTGGACGCAGCGGTGTGCTTTATTTTATTTTCTCACTGTGGTCGGGTTGTTTCGTGTTTTGACCGCAATTTGCAAATCCCCTACGTACGGGTACGGCGCGACCATGACTCGTTTATCACTGTCGTTTGCGGCCCCTGTTAGGATTTGCACGTTTCACGTTTGCATCGCTCGAAATATGTATATACGAGATTTACCCTTCGGCGTAAACAGTCGGAGATACACCAGTCAATGACATTCTGAGCAATATTGAGCTGAAATAGGTTCAGTAGTAGAAGTTCGGGTTGTCGTTGAAAGAAGCGCTGGAATTTGGCGCGCATGCGTGCCGCCCCATTTCGGAGGATTGGTAGACGAAGCTGTGCGAGGTTGGCGGGTGGCGCGTAGTTGGCTGGCCGGGCAGTGAGGCGGGGTCGTAGTTGTAGCGCACCACGTGCTTCCGGGTCGAGTAGCGGTATGGTGCTGATGAGCGTCGATCGGGTGCTATGTACCGACCTGTAGTGACTGTCTCCACCGTCTCCTCCTCTTTCCGCCCCCCGGGTGGCATATATCCGATCGAATCGTGTGACTCGCGATGCTTGGTGATCACACACTTGCGCTTAACCTTGTTTTTCGCCGTCACCACCGTGGTGACCTCGGTCCGATGTAGCACCACACCATCGCCGTTCGGCTGCGACAATTGCGCGTACTTGTTTGCATGCGCCGATTCCCAACTGGCCTGCATTTCGAATTTTGTACTAACAATTTACACACGAAGAGAAAGAAAAGGAAATATTGGAGGGAACAGGAAATTTGGCAGCGTTTGAAAGACTTCAGAACAAAATGACGGTTACATGTTTATTATGCTGTTGCTAGGTTTACAAGTCAGTGCTGACAAATTTCTTCGTTAGGCGTAGCAAGATCTTGTTCCTTCAAGAAACAAGGGATTCCCATTTGTGAGGAACATTCTAATAAACGGTGTGGCTAATGATTTCTTCGTGTTCGCTAAGATGATCGAGTTTCTGACTCCTGTGGCTTAGCTGACTTTTGTGACTCAGCTCACTTTTGTGACCTATCTGACCTACCTGACTCAGCTCGCTCTTGTGACTTACCTGACTTTTGTGACTTTGTTCACTTTTGTGACTTTGCCGACTTTTGTGACTTAGGTCACTTCTGTGACCTAGCTGACTTTTATGACTAAAGTCACTTTTGTGACTTAACTGACTTTTGTGACTTAGGTCACTTTTGTGACTTAGCTGACTTCTGTGCCTGAACGGGCTTTTGTGACTTTGCTCACTTCTGTTGCTGAGCTGGCTTTTGTGGCTCATATTTGGAGTAGATCTCTCTGGGTGGTCACTATCTTCAACAGACTCGTCAATTGAATCATCGCGATTCACGACCGTCTCATGCCAGCCGCCATCTGGTACTTTTGCCGGGTCGTATTTAAAGAACGCATCCGCATGCTGAATCACGAATGCGGTAAAATTTGCCAGCACATTCATATCCTGGGCGCGTATATGCGCTGCATTGTAGGGCCAACATATAACAGGACCAATCATAACACCAAGTTCCCTACTACCCATGCGATTCAGGTGTTTATGACCTTGTACGCCTTCTAGCAGTCTGAATAAGCGCCACAATAACGGTTTATGCAGCCGTGGCACATTATCAATGATTTTGATGGCTTCCTGAATCTTTGTCTCCTCCTTGCCGTGCACTGGAAATTTCAGAATGTTTTCATATTCTGACGATGGAATCAATGGCTCAGGCATTTCGCGCAGATAGATCTTGAGAATGGCAGCTGCCTCGATTCCGTTTTCGAAATCTGGTTTTATGCCCCTATTGGCCTGTTCTTTGAGAACGTATATCCGCTCCTGTTTCAATGACTGCCGAAATATGTACTGCTGCTGTACCGCCGACGTATTGTCGGCCAGATACCGCATCGCATGTCTGGTCACAGGAGGCAGGTGTTTTTGGTAATTATCTAAGACATCAACAATTGGGATTGCAAACTGCTGGTACATTGTGTAGCCATACTTGGGTCGTATTACAATGACCTTTTCCGGAGTCGGCGGCTTATACGGTTGAGGAATCGGTCGTTTGGGTGGTAGAAATAGGGTTCGTACCATTAGCATTACATTCGGTTCTTAATTGAGAGCAACAGAGTAAATGAGAATTTTGTTATGTGCGTGTGTGACTATTCGAACTGTCTGTATTGAAGTGTCATAATGTTGCTATTTTGACTTGCAGACGTATTACATCACGTGATCTCATCAGTGTCATGCACATGTGCTGAGCTCAAAATGGACCTACTCATGCTGCATCTCGTCTCTTCTTTATCTCTTGTTTTAATGCTTGGTGAGTGACTCTATCCACATACTAATTGCTCTCAAGATAACGTTACTAACCCTTAGCGATCTGTTTCAGTTGATGGCTTTCCATCGCCGCAGAGCCATGCGCAACCACAGGCCGGATTGGCAGTGCCTACGACACCGTTGCCTGTTGGATTGGCGATGCCCACCGGCGGCATGGCTGTGGGAGTGGGCGGCGTGCGCCGCAACTGGGCCGGCTGGCGGGAGTGGCGGCGCGCCGATCCGACGCTCATCAATAGCCTGTGGAGGAGCAAAATGGGTAACGGCATACGTAAACAACTAGGTTGGTTTTTCTCCTCCGCTCCTCGCACCCCTCAGGCAACTGTTGTTCCTCTTTTTCGCGCCCATGGTCCGACTCTCACGCAACAACCTCGACTACATCAACCACCGGACACCGGTCGGCATTTTTGGGGTGACACACAGAACATTGGTTGGGGGTGGTGCTTTGACACTTTTTGTTTCCCGGGGGTTCAATGGCTTTCCAAATGCGGAACGCAGCAAGTCACTTGACTCTTGTTACCAGCTGGCACGAATGGAACTCCTTGGTTCTCTTGTTCATTCGGGTTTGGAAGCCAAACATTACGTATTCCATCCTCCTTGCATCTCCTCCCCTGAGTTTTAATTCAGTCCTGTAATTTTCTCGAGTAATGAGTGCTGCCGTATGTTGTGTGAATTAATGTGTGCGATTTTATGCGTTCAGGTAATGCCGAGGTGTACATAATGCTAGCTTTGCTCATCGGACTGGTGACAGTCGTGATTGGTTGCTGGCTGAGCGACAACTGCTGGTCGCCGGAGCCGGAGCACGTGGCGACGGTTGCCTGACGGCAGGCCCGTAACGCGCTGCTCAACGCGCCGCCCTCGCTGCCGTCGCTCGCCGTCGTCGCGTCGACGTCCACCTCGTCGTCGTCGGAGCCGTCCAGCCCCGACTCGGACTGGCCGCTGGTGGACATCTCCGAGGATGGCAAGGTGAACGGCGGCGATGGCGCACTCGGCGCGAAGGACTCCTGACGGCGCGCGTGCGCGCCGGACACGGCGCCCCCCGGCGACGATGCGGACAACAAGGACGCCAGCATCACCGACGACAAGAAGAGCCTGCTGCTCTGCAAACAGAACTCGCTGCCGAACGGCACGCTTCTGCTGCCCGACATCAACATCATCAGCGCGTCGCCGTGCCCAAAGCACAAGGACGGCATGCGGCCGGGCATCATGAAGCAGCTGAGCGAAGACTGCCCCAAGCACAGTCTGGGCGGGGGGTTGCTGAGCATGTGCCCCAAGCACAGCTCCTTCGACGATTCGTCGGGCGGTCACATGGCGTACGTGAACGGCTTCGGCAGTAAGCTGAGCCTAGGTGCCGGCGGCGAGCGCGGGCCCTCCCCGCCGCCGCCACCACCACCCAAGATCGCATCGCCCAAGGGCGAGAAGGGCAAGGACTACCTCGTCTACGTGGAGCTGGCGCGCGACTTTGACGTTCCTTGAAGCTGCTAGACGCCCGGCCCGCTCTCCCGCAGCCCGGACGCGCTTTGTTTTCAAAAACAATTCCCACCTATTTCCCGCCACCGCCGCCGCCGACGCCGCCAGGCTGCCCCGCCGGTGGCGTTCGGCCCACCTGTAAAGTAAGATATTATGTGTCAACTATGCAGTCAATTAAATGTAGCGAGACGTTATGAGTCGTTGGTATAACTCTGCACACACACACGCACACATACTAAATACATGCATACATTGTACATATTTTTCGTGCGCGCAAAATGGCGACTCATATCAATTAACCTATTATGCCTTCAGTCTTTTACCGCGCCCGCCGGCCATCGGAAAGAAAAGAAAAAAAAACACCCTCCAACTTACACCACCCCCACTCTCGACGTGCGGCATCGGCTCTGTTTTAGACACGTTTAATATTTGCTGTGCCTCTCTCTCTTCTTCTCCGTCTTGAGCACATCTATACAGATTGACAGCCAAACGCGACTTATAGCATTGATGAGTCAGTAAGAGAACTTTAGAAAAGCTTTACCGATTCTAGCAGACGTGCATAGACCCTGCTTTCACGTGCTGCTGCGTCTTCAGCGGACACTTTTGAGGCAAATTTGAAAAGAACAAGACTGAACTGTACCCTGTAAACTAAAGAAATGATAAATACAAGTAAATAAACACACCGATTTAAATGAATAAATAAAGGAATATTCTAAATATTAACGAGGACTGACGCGTAAACCACACGTCGTAGCAGCCATACTCGTCATTTTGAACGATTGATTGACGGAAACGATTGATTTCGACGGCCTAATTAAATATACTTATTAATATTAATTAAACTATTTTTAAACGCATGTATTTATTACAAATAAATTTAACTTTAAACGAATGTTGATTGGCATTGATAAACAATATTAAAACTTGAACATATAACAGTTGCAAACAGTTGCAACTGAACAAAAGAGCAAAAAGAAGAAACCAACGCTTGTATATAGATAGTTTCGTATCTTCTATCTGACATTTTTGCAAAAAAATTGAGGAAACCTGCAGTTTCGTTGTACCATCGCACTTGTAGCTTAAGATATCTCGTATTAGTCTCTTGTGCCATATTAATCTACGTAGCTGTAAACGATCTTCGATTCGCTCTCAAAGAGTCCGCACGTGTATATAATCGCATCGAAGATTTAGATTAACTTAGAACTTGTCCATACGTAGACGAATTTATTGCGATTGGCGTGTTTGTGTATTTGCTGCTTGGTTGCGTTTTTTGCTATGATGATGATGCTGATGAAGATGCCGAAATCTCTCACTCACATTAAAACGATGAACAATTGCTCAACTACATAAATTCCATTCGTATAGCTCGGGGGCACACCCGAATCACGTTTGACGTACATACAAAACCAAAAAAAAGACAAATATTCTGTAAAACACTAAAAAAACATCTAAAACATGAATGTAATAATCTGTAATCATCTACTAAATGAGTTTACCCATATCTATAAAAAGAACTGCTATCACATGCTCACGAAAGCAATCTAAGAACCATTTTCAACTCCAAAAAAGAGAAGAAACCAAACAATTCTGATGTGACTCAATTTTATTACCATAACAAGTATTCTTATTCTCCATCGTCTAGCATAACCCATGCCTATTAGACACTAGGACGTAATACACCTAGGCCGGAACAACATTCCACTATCTATGAACAATCATTACGTATATAGATAATGTCGTACCACTTACGGGCTACAGATTGTATTAAATAAAATCATAACTATCTCAATTGATTATCCACGTTATTAGGCATTACATACTCTAAACCTATGAATATATATATATACTAATAATTAATATATGCAAATAGTGGGAACAATGTTTATCAATTAAACGTAATGTCATCTATTCGGAATGAAGCGATTTTTCGATTTGGGTCTTCCCGGACATGTGCACGGGGGGCCGATCTCATATTGAATGCAAATTGTGTCGCAGAAGAACTACCATACCGTCAACTAAGTCAACTTTTCAGCTGCATTTTAACGTAACGTATTGGTACTTAGGGTAGGCGTATACACTCACACACAACGAGCAAATGGCATTGTATTTGGGAATTTTGCACCAACAAATATGGTAATATGGTATACTGGCGAACATAAATAACTCATAGAAAGCTGAAACATTTTATTACATGACCTAATGTGTAACATTCGTCGCATATATTTGTCACGCATATATTTAACGTTGACATCGAATATACAAAAAAGTTACGATTAATTCAAGAATAATTATATTGGAGGAATTTATTATGAATTATTGATGTTTGATGGTTGACAATTTGATGATATAATGGAAACGTTATTCTTTGATTATATTTGATTTTCTGGAATAAATTGATAAAAATACCGAATTTTAACGTTTCTTATTGTTGATCTTAACACCTCTTTATTCTCCAATGCTTCCATCATGCAAGCATTGGTATCTCCTTATGCCTACCAAAATTGAAGACAATATCAAAGAGAGTATAATAAGCACATTCTTGAATACTAAACAAATGTATTTAATAAATATAAAATGTAATACACATTAGAAATTCTCTTTTTGATTTCTGTTTTTTGCATAGTTAGAACCTATGAAATATTCTTGAGTAATCTATCTATATCCTCCTCGTTGTAGAATACCATAAATTTCTCCTTGCGCAGCCCCTCAAAAACGGCGCACACGCTCGGCTTGAGATTATAGAACAGCAGCGGTTGCTTGCGATTGGCGAAATCAGCTACCAACTGACCAACGACACTCGCCGCCGTGTAGTCTGCTCCGTAGATGTGGGAGCAGTCAAGGATTACGGGCGTACCCGCCCGGATTGAGTGCTTGGTCACTAATTTACGCACGTAGTCGGCAGCGGGGAAAACGAGACATCTATCGGGCGTCACCATCAAGTACTCAGCGCCATTTGCAGTCTGAAAATAGTTACCCAGTCAGAAGGGATACAAGCTCAAGAGCAATGACAAACATACCAGCAGTGTTTCAATTGAGATTTTTGGTCTAGCTGCATGATAGAGAATAAAGAGTAGATTCACGCCGATGCCGATGAGAATTCCAATTTCCAGAGCAATTACCAAGCAAGCAATGAATGTAGCAAGTCCTGGTATGAGGTCACTTCCTAAAATTTGCAGAAATATGTTAGCGTATTTGTGATTATTGGTTTTTTAAAATACTCACGTTTACTTCTCCACATGGGTTTGACAATTTTGACTTCCACCATGAACACCACAGCGGCTATGATAATAGCTGCTAGGGCTGCTTTGGGGATGTAGAAGAAGTAGGGTGTGCAAAATAGAAGTGCTATGATGACTAGAACGGCGGTGTACAGACCTCCTAGAGGGGTTTTTGCACCACTAGCGTTGTTTACAGCTCCACGCGACAAGGCACCTGTGATTGGAAACGCCTGGACAAATGAGTTACCTACGTTGGACACACCAATCGCTAGCAGTTCTTGCGTAGCATCCACTGATTTGCCATCAGCAAACGCTTTGCAAATTGCAATATCTTCTAGTAACGCGACCAGGGGTACCACCACCAATCCACTTCCAAGATTGGATACCATCTCAAAGAAGCTAAGATCCCCATGACTAAATGGTGGCGGTTGTACGTTTGGTAAACCAGCGGGAACATGGCCAATCACACGGAACGGTATTTCGCCATCGTCTGATAACTCCTCAAAGGCATACCCAATCAGACCTCCGACAATCACCAGAATTGCGTTACGTGAGGTACCAATTAGCCAGAAGAGGTTATTTGCGAAAGATTGTAGCTTTGTAGGCTGTTTGCCACCAATTTGTACGCGTGCTAGAACCTATGGAAGAATCTATGAAATTTACCAGGCTGTACGCATTTGCAAGATAGCTTACCCTCATCAATAGAAGCACCACTATACACACTACACCTAGAATAACATCAATATACTTTGTATAGTGTATATTCTCGGCAATACTCTTCCACATATCTATGAAGGAACTGCCATTTGCTGGTATCCCAAGCACGTCTTTCACCTGCGAGGTGACAATGATCAACGCGACAGCTGAAGTGAACCCAGACGAGACCGGTCCCGAAACAAAGTCAATGATAAAACCCAGTCCAAATATGCCCATGAGTATTTCCAGGATACCACTGAGAAAACTCAGCAGTACTGCATGTTCGGGACCCATACCATTGACCGCCTGAAATGTGAGGAGAGAGGCGATGGCACTGGGACCCATTGGGACATCTTTACACGTCCCCAGGAAGATGTAGATAAATGAACCCAAAAACGAACCGTACAGCCCGTACTGAAATTATCTACCAATCAGCAATCACTATAGACTCTAGAGTTAGACGACATACCTGTGGATCCAATCCGGCAATATTTGCATAGGCCAACGATTGAGGAATCACCGTCAGGCCACATGTGATACCAGCTACTAGATCACCTATTGCACATTCGCTGTTGTATTTGGGTAGCCATGTTAGAATCGGAAGACGTTTATAGAGCTGTTTCTTGGAGCAGAGTTTACGGAGTCGTGATGATGTTGTTTGTTTTATATAGTCATCATTATCATCAGTAACCACTACAAGAGCAAAGAAATCAATTAGCACAAATTAAATTTTCTCCATTTTTAGATGAAAAATCAAAGTAGACATGCATGATCAAATACAACTAAGCGTATATCAGATATTGTTACTATTTAGCATTATATTCTAATACATGGACAATTGAAACAGTGATAAAGCCTTTGACGTGGCAATACAAATAAACACGTTCTGTCTGGTTATAATGCGGTTTGTTTACTTGTAAATAGCTAGATAAGAACAGTGATTTAATTGATAATAAATTTACTATAAAAGTAAAATGGCAATATTGCAACAGAAGCGCAAATAAAACTTACGTATGAAATCGTTGCTTCCTTTCAATGTGGATTCGTTTGAGAAGCTCGTTGCCGACACGGATAACGCTGGATTTGTGTAGGATACACCTAGCGAACCGCCACCACCAACTCCTTGAAGGTCTCGATCATCTTTACTGTCCAACCTTCAAAAAGAGGAGACATATTAGAATTGGTATGCTTCAATTCTTAACCCGGTTGAAACATTTTTGCGGCTTAGTAGAAAATAGGGAGTTATCAACTTAGAGAGACAAAAATAGGAAAAATAAGAGAAATAGAAAATGAGAGAAATTGAGTCCCCAAATTGTTTTCGAGTATAAAATATTTTTAAAGGGAAAAATTGACTTTGAATGTACTTACATGCCGTTATTACCGATAGTCATCGTAAATCCAACTTTTCGCTGTTTACAAACTTTCGAATTGTTCAAGAAGCAAGCAACTTGTTGGAGCCACACGGAAACGTGAGGAATGTGAAAATCAAAATGCGTCCGGAATGAGGAATATGCAGGTTTAGTTGATCGGCCAATCGGCGATTTTCGGCCGTTAGGTTTCGAAAGAGTGGCGCAAACTGATTGCAAAGTGCGCGCCGAGCGCGTTTAAGTAGACGTCGTCGAGCATCGGGACGTTGAGCGCATGAGTAAAGTCACCGCGGCGGCGGTGGCGGCGGACGACAACGACGACGACGACGTCGTCGTGCGAAAACGCGATTCAATCGTAAACCGAAAAGCGCACTACCACACACGCCCACGGAGCATTCCAGAGGATCTCAAACTGCCCACCACCGAGTCTAGCAGAGGCCAGCAGCGGCGGGACGAAAAATTCGCGCACCACATGAGTCAGACACACCCAGGCGCGCGCGCGCGCTTCTTTTCGCGACGCGCAAATTCGCCAACGTTCTATTTAGCGGATTAGAAATTGATTGTAATTTATGTACCATCTCATGTGCGATGAGTTTTATGAGCGTCATCAATCTGCAATAAAAGAGCACAGTTTGAGAGGCAGTTGGGCACGTGACACACGATGTTGTTATTGGCCGGCACGTGATGGCCAAGAATGCTCGAAACAAGCGGCTACAAAACGGTGATGAACAATTTCTACTTTATGCGGCTGTTATTTTTTTTCGAATATTTGCTGTTCGTGGTTTTGTCGCATTTTGCATATTATTGCGAATATCGAGCACGTGCGCGAAGTGTGCAAAACCGTGAATGATTACATTCGCTCGAAAATTACCCACTACTACGTCGCGGCGAGAGAAAAAAATGCGATACTTGAAGATGCAGACATTGTACTCCCCAAATGCGATTCGAAAACGTCGCTTATCACACTGATCGCATGCGACTGATTGCATCGACTTCGGTCCGTTGAGTGGGCCATTAACATTCGAATGGCACTCGTAGCAAACCAATGAATTGCAAAATGATGTAGATATACAATGCGCGATTTTTTGGAGAAATGAGCGCTTCCTTAGTGTATCCGACATGCGACGATGATCGGGACCCGATAGCTGATTTCAAGTTTTTAGTACATAAAGCAAACCGGTATCATTCGATTACTCAAATAATAACAATAATAATACGTCTAGAATGTATTGATTATATGATAATGAGCATGTTAGATCAAATTCAGATTTTAAGTTAATTAACTGTTGATATATTTTACACTTATCAGACAGCATTGTTTTTGAGAGTGTAGAGGATATTTGTAATTGATATAAGTATGATACAATATTTTAGTTAAAGAAATGGGTCACAACTTTGAATTTGTATATAGTTAAACATATCTCATCTACTAACAATTAAACTAATCCCAAACCTAAATAAACCATGTTTATTCTAATTCATTCCGCAACACAACTAATCCAGCCTAAACCAACATAACCAAAACAAAATCAAACCTAACTCAAACTCCATCGACTTCAAACAATACTAATTTTGAGAATTTGTAAATTGTACATTTAACATTGAAAAAGAAAACATCTATATATTTAAGATAAATTCTGAATGTTCAAATATAAGAATCTTGACCTTCATTTTATACAAGTTCTTAACAGGTATAATCTCCATTATCCGGAGTAACACAATTTAAACGATATTTCTTAATCCAGTGTATTCTCTGTCAATTTTCGTTGAAAAAAAAAAATAAATTCCGATCTATCTGATTGGAACTAACAGATTAAATCATTAATCTGGCTTAACTTTTGCCTGGATTAAATTAAACAAACATAATCTATGTACTTACGCATATTTTAGATAAGCTATTCAAAATCTCGCTATGCTTAAAACAATTTAATATTTAATATTAAACATTTAGTGGTATTTTAAAGATTTTCTGTTTATTTTTTGAAGATTTTTAACACATCTTACATTGTTTTGAGTTGTTATGCAAAGTTTTATAATATTCTGTTGATTTAAGGTAGATTGGCTAGCGTTTAAATTGTTATATTCATTATTTAAACAATTTCTCCAAGATTTGGACATGAACCTGCCATAAAAGCATTATCTTATCAAATACAATTTGTATAAATAGCATGTGCGTAAAACTGGCTAAATATACAATCAAATGAAATTTGCCCCAAGCCCTTTGCAAACTCCATCATTGCAGATAAAAAACATTTTGGCACTATTTGCACAAAATTTGACTCGTGTCATAAATAGCGTGTAATATTATTTATGATGTCTGTTTGCTGTGTTGATGCATGTGCGTCTTTTCCGGATTGTTTGTTTTAATAATGCGTAATTAAGAATAGGTTAGGTTAGATTAAAAATAAGTTTGGTTGGCATTTGAATTTAATTGAATCTTTGAGTCATTTTTATGACTACATAAAATTTGAAATCCAACCAATTATAAATTACATGCAATTATCTTCCGGTTAACACTGGTTAAATGAAAAAAAAACCAGCTATCTCAAAATTTCACACTTAGACATCGACAACTAACAATGCAATAATTCGTAATCAATTAAACGAGTTGTGTTCACTTCGCAATTGTCCAGCTTTGTGCATGACTATATTGAAATTAGCTCAATATAGCCATGCACAAAGCAACAAAGTTGATACTCAACTTGATAGAGTATCAACTTGATACGAGAATCAACAATTAATTTGGTAACAACAATGTATGCAACAGCAAAGAATGTTGCTAGGTACATATGCATGGATTAATTACACGATTTAATTAATTCACCGCTGAAAATGAGCTGTGAGCTAAGCAATCATTGTTTTCCATTTGTCCGATTAAGTTCAAGGCTGACGATGGCAAAGTTACGGGCATTCGGCGAGTCACGCTCGTCGCATCGCAAAATTGCAATCTATTGACGATGCCGAAAATCGCACGCGCCTCCTCTTCCCGAATAATCGCCGACGCAATTTGCATGGTGGTGAACGTGCCATTTCGAGCGTCTTGCGCTGCCGCCATTGTCGCCAATTAATGGCCGTCGCATGATGCCTACAATGCAATCATGTGCCCAGCTACTTACTTTTAACAACCACGAAACACATGAATGCATAAAAAACGTATAAATAATTCCGGTTTCATTTTTCGGAATTATTGTTCTAGTATACTTTTTTGGCACGAACAGATTTATATCGTCACTCGTGTATAGACTTGCTTAATGTGCAGTTTGACTTTGAAGTTCTCACCTAACCTAACCTAAACCTAACCCAATTCAGTCAATCTTACTCGACCAACAATAACAAACATATACCAGACAAACAACACGTAATTTTGCCCAAAAAAAGTTTATTGGCTTTTTTTTCCGTAAATTTATACCTCTCAATCAATGTCGAATAAACTTTTTAACTTCTTTTTAACTGAACTAAACTTGAACCTCTCGTTTGACCGACGACCATGCAGCGCAATCAAGAAACGCGCATTTTCGGGAAATTGAATGCCGCCATTGCGGGGCTCCGGACTGGTGGCAATAAATAAATATTTAAATACACACATACACATGTACATGCATGCAAACGAGCAGAAATCCCGCATGACGCGTCTCACTCCCGCAAGCGCGCGTCCTATCACTCAATTAATTCCAGTCACGCGGCGACAAGTGGCAACAAATGTGTTGTGCGCTGGCCGCCGCCGCGGAAAGGTTAAACACTTGACAAACACCACATGTTACGAGCCGCTGGCAGCGCGCATAACAATGCATTCGTCCTTCACCGCGACGACGAACGCGGAGATTCCGCGCTTTTCACTGGCATCAGCAGCTGGAGAAAGAGAAAGAGATCGGCCGCTGCTGCGCGCCGGGGCGGAATTAGTTTGTTATTGGACTTTTTGTCGAGGAAGTGCTGATAAATTAGGCGTGATTAGGATTCATTAAGCACACCAGGCCCACCAGGCCCCTGGAACGTGCCGCGGCGTACATCGATCGACAATTGCTATCTACAAACATGATCTCCATACGCCTGATTAGAATTACCCAAATACACACCCAGCAATTAACATGGAACATAAACATCTATTACAACATTCACCGAGTGCATTATTAACAATCATCTTTTGGAATTTGGTAACAATCAAAGATGACGCTCACTTGCTACATAAATGGAGATAAATTTCCCATATCACGTGTTTGATTTTCCCATAGATATAAAATATTTGTCTGTCCTTTCTAAAAAATTGTAATATACTGTAATCAAGATCGGAATAGATTGGAACAGGAAAAAAATATGTGGTTACAACCGCAAATGCAGGTGAATTTCCTATATCACCTGTTTGATTCTACCACATGAAGTAACCGACCATTTAACACACATAAAGCAAAACCAACATTTTTATCCTGTCATAAACCATAAACAACTTTATTCATGTCATCATAAATTCGTAGACTCTCATGATAGTATTGTTCATTAATGTGATAATATACATATCTTATTTACCATCTACAATCTAACGTTACTAACAAAAATGCGTAAGAGAAAGCCAAAAATCTATCTTTTGTAAACAAAACCACAAAATATGTTGTTTTATGATAGAAGCGTTATTCTGTTGTCATGTAGATATCGTTCCATATACTTATAAGTTGACTTGACGTTTTTTTAAACCAACCCACCAACCGCCTTCTGAGTATAGAGAAAATTGAGCTTTGTCCAGTTTCATCGGAACGTGAGTCTTGTCTACCGGAACAATCTCGAATTTTTGGAGTAGCTTTACAATAATTGCTTTGTTCTCCATTTGAACAAATCTGGACCCTAAAGAAAGGAGAAATCAAAACACAAAATTTTCCGAGGTGAAGTGGGACTATACCAATGCAGTTCCTTGGACCCAAACCAAATGTAAGAAAACTCTTCATTAAAGTATTCCGGTTCTCATCGTTGAAGCGTTCTGGGTCAAATTTGTCAGGCTCGGGAAATAGCTCCGGGTCCCTATGAATAGCATAAATCGGAAACCATACACTGTCACCTTTCTGTAACGAAATGCCAATTTCGCCGGGACGTTCAGGGGCAATAATATAATGAGACTTTGTTACAATTCTGTCTGTCATTGGAGTTGATGGCCATTTTCTCAACGTCTCTAAAATTAGAATGATGGTAATTTATTTATGATGTTGATATAAAGTCGTACCGGTAATAAACATGTCTAGATATTTCATCCCCATGAGAGCGTCATATGTCATATTCCCATTATTTGCCGCCAGAGTATCATCAATCTCGTGCTTTAGGCGTGCCTGAAGGGCTGGATTCACTGCCAGTTCGTACGCTACAAAAGACATTAATATCGCTGATGATTCAAAACCAGCAAAGAAGAATATTAACGCTTGGGCCGTGATATCTTCATCGGTCATCGCTTGCTTTCCTAACTTATTGCGGAGTTCCATCATTAAGTGTATCATATCAGGACGTATAATTTTCTGTTGCTCGCGAATTCTAATAGTGTCTTTGACAATGTTCCTGAAGAAGTTTCCAACTTCATCATTGATAATTTTGAGATTTAAAAACTGAAATATAAACATTGTTTAATAAAATCTCTTCTATAGCATTCTAACACACTTTGATCAAAGACGGAACAAACGGAAACAAGAAAAACTTCAGTCCTTTGACTCCACTTTGATTTGTAACCTCCCGACCCGCAAGGTAGAACTCATTATTTTTCTCCCTTACTGAATCACATTGGATACCAAAAGCACAAGTAGCAATTGCATCATTTGAGAAACGAGTAAACACATCTTTGATGTCACAAGAATATGTGTCTCTATTGCCGATCAGATCCTCGTAGTACTGAACATAGTTGTCCGCGCAAGTGGAGATCAATCCGTACATCATCTTCATTTTGGTGGAGGTGAACGACGGACTCAACGCTGTCCTGAGATGGTGCCATTTTTCACCTGCGTGAAAGTTATTCATACAAAACCTACTGAATTATGCACGAACCGACGAACCTTTGCTGGATATTAGATTACGACTCCACAGGGGGTCAATTTCCTCGCTGGATAGCGCCTGATGATCGATGAGCGAATCGGAATCTCGGATAGCGATCTGTTTAATCAATTCCAGGTCGCGGATCATAAGAATAGGTTTCGTAAACTGCTGAATGCCGACGTACCTAATGAATTGAAGATAATTTGGTGTTTACTGCGTAATTGTGTTATTACTTGAGCCATTACAAATGATTTACATTTGTTGAAGGTCATAGTCATGATCATGGCCTGGGTCATGGTTTATGCGGGATTACCTGTGGCCGTGAAACTTCTGGTACACTCGATGCATAAAATCCGAGATGTTTTCTTTCTGTCGAATGATGTCGAACATGTTACCAAACAGAATTGTTGGTCTCTCGTATGGGACGCCTTTGTTGCGCCAGTGTTTGTTTGGTTTAAGGAGACACAGGTACAAAATGGTAGACACCAAAACCGCAAAAAGTATTAAATACATGTTCACTTTGTTAGTTTTTTTTTACCGCAGTACAGACGACTTTTAAACACTGCACAATAATAAATATCACAACATTTTTTAGTACCGTTGTCAACTTACGTTATGCTCTAGTAATGTTCTAGTAATGTTTTCCATAGTTATATCTAATCTTATCAATACGAATATGTATTTATAGAAACAACAAATTTAACAATATTTGACGTTTTTAAGAGTTGTTTACAAATAAAAGACTACTTGGCCTCTGATGTTGCAAACGTGAGCTGTGATTTACTAATATGTATGATCACAAACGTGTTCTAACTGTTGATGTGACCCCGTTAATATAAATGATTACGTTGACTCTTTAAATTGTTTGAATGGGGATTTGAAACATTTATTTTGAATGTAATAAATTATAACAGTTTTACATTTGGGTATATCAATTAGCATTGTACAAATTAGTTAAAGTTGTTCATAAAAATAAACATATCAATTTTTGTAAATATAAGAACAGTATACCACTGGTGCCATCTGAGAATATCTAGGAATATTTGTTGCTATAGTTAATAGAAAACTTAAATTGAAATAATATAAAATTAAGAAAAGATATGTTACAGTTAACTGGATGCTTGCTTAATAGTTCATGTAGAATTAAAGCTAGCCATGTTGGCCATACCCTGTGAAAATCTAGATTTGAAAACCTAAATCATTAAATAATTGTATTTAATTGATTTGGCGTCTTTTCAAACCAAGCCACCAACCGCCTTTTGACTGAAGAGCAAATTGAGCTTTATCCACTTTCATCGGAATGTTAGTCTTATCCACAGGAACAATCTCAAATTTGTCTAGTAGCTTTACAAGAATTGCCTTGCTCTCCATTTGAGCAAATCTGGAGCCTAGAAAAGAATAAATCAAAACACAACGTTCCCCGTAGTGAAGCGGGAACATACCAATGCAGTTCCTTGGCCCCAAGCCAAATGTAAGAAAGCGTTTCATTGACGTATTTCGATTCTGATCATTGAAGCGTTCCGGGTCAAATTTATCAGGCTCGGGAAATAGCTCTGGGTCCCGATGAATGGCATAAATCGGAAACCAGACACTTTCGCCTTGCTGTAACGTAATACTAGTTTCACCAGGACGTTCAGCGGGAATAATATACTGATCCTTTGTTACGATTCTGTCCGTTATTGGACTAAATGGCCATTTTCTCAGCGTTTCTAAAATAAGATTATGGTGATTCAAGTTCGCTGTTGATATACACTCGTACCTGTAACAACCATGTCTAGATATTTCATCCCCATTAGAACGTCATATGTCAGAGTCCCATTATTTGCCGCTAGCGTATCATCAATCTCGTGTCTTAGCCGTGTCTGAAGCGCTGGATTAACTGCCAGTTCGTAAGCTACAAAAGACATCAAAATCGCCGATGATTCATAACCAGCGAAAAAGAATACCAACGCTTGGGCCGTAATATCCTCATCGGTCATCGCTTCTTTTCCTAGCTTCTTGCGCAGTTGCATCATCAAGTGTACCATATCGGGACGTACTATTTTTTGTTCCTCACGAGTTCTAATACTGTCTTTGATAATACGCCTGAAAAAATTTCCAACTTCATCACTGATAATTTTGATGTTCAGGTACTAAAATATAAAGAAGTTACAACATAATCTATTCTGCAAAATTGCAACGCACTTTGAGTAAGAATGGAGCTAGTGGGAACAAGAACAGCTTTAAGACAGTCAATCCCTTGACTCCTTCTTGACCCGCAAGGTAGAAATCATTATTCTTCTCCCTTAGTGAATCACATTCGATACCAAAGGCACAAGAAGCAATTGCATCATTTGAAAAACGAGAAAACTCCTCTTTGATGTTGCACGAATATGTGTCTCCGTCTCCGACCAGTTTTTCGTAGTACTGAACAAAGTTGTCCGCACATATATTTATCAGTCCATACATCATCTTCATTTTGGTGGAGGTGAACGAAGGGCTCAACGCTGTTCTTAGATGGTGCCATTTTTGACCTGCGTGGAAATTATTTGTAGAAAAACTACAAAATTATGCATTAAAAGACCAACCTCTGCTGGCTGCTAGATTACGACTCCACAGGGGATCAATTTCCTCGTTGGTTAGTGCCTGATGATCGGTGAGCGAATCGGAATCCCTGATAGCAATCTGTTTAATCAACTCCAGGTCGCGAATGATGAGAATGGGTTTCGTAAACTGCTGAATGCCGACGTATCTAATAAATTCAAGATGAGTTGGTGTTGAATGTACCATTCGGTTATAATTGAAGCCATCACAAGTGATTTCTGTTCATTGAAGGTTGTAGTAATGTTCATGGGCTAAGTCATGATTTATGGAAAATTACCTGTGGCCGTGAAACTTCTGGTACACTCGATTCACAAAATCTGCGATGTTTTCCTTTCGTCGAATAGTGTTCAGCAAATTACCAAACAGAATTGTTGGTCTCTCGTATGGGACGCCTTTGTTGTGCCAGTGTTTGTTTGATTTAAGGAGATACAGGTACAAAATAGTGGATACCAAAACCGCAAAAAGTATTAAATACATTTTTAAATACGTTAAATACGTTTACTTTGATATACGAATACTTTGATTTTACCACAGTACAAATAACTTCTAAACACTGTTGGCACGTTAATAAATAACACGGCATTCTTTTTGTTTTAAGTACCGTTGTAGATATTTTTTTTTATTCTAGAGCAAGGTGGCCAACGCAAACAATTTCACAATAGATATGAATGGACTATAGACCTTTTGTGTAAATAAAATACTGAACTATATTGAATTCAAGTGTTAATATTTGGAAATATGGACACACACATAATGTAGTTTTTGATTTATTAGATTTCACTACATTGCTTCTTATCAAGAATTAAATAGATTTTGTAAAAGTGTGATAATCTCGCGTAATGGCAGATTGTTCAAAGCGGATCTTTTCCAGTTTACTGTACGCAAGTTGGCCATCCCTGTTTTGGAGTAATATTCTAATGTTCTTACTAATCTTATCAATACAATATTATTTTTTGATAATATCTGACGTGACCTATTAATAACATATAATAACTAAGCAGGATGCCCTTTGTTGAAATGAACGTTTTGTAAAATTCCAACACTTAAAAAAATCTTGAAAACACGTTGGCAACAAAAAACTAGACAGACAGCTGAGAGAGTTGGCTGCGAGAGAAAAGTGCCATAAAAGAACATAAAACTGGGACTAGGAAAATTGTAGTAAAAACAATCTAACAAACACTTGCAGCGTATAGCAAGTCTTGTACGGAGGAGACAATCAATATCTCATATCGTAACTAGTGTTGATATGAAAATTATAGCGTAACTGCTGAACGATATTGTCAAGTTTTTGTGCATGTAAAGGTGAACGTTATGACTACTTTTGCATGTGGTCGCGGAAGAATGTTATTTTATAACTTATATATTATTCAATTTCGAATTTTAATCAAAATCAATTTGAGTTACTTTTATACTATTTAAATAATTTTTTTTATTATTAAAACAACAGAAAGAGAATGAGAGAAGAGATAAAATTAATTGAAATGACAAATAATTTATATTATATCTAATATATAAAATTGAAAGTATGTCTGTCTGTCTGTCTGTCTGTCTGGTCTTTATACAAATCCACACCGTTGGTCGTATAGGTATGAAATTTTTTATGGTGGTTAGTTGTTGTTATGATTGAAAGATGGTAATATTTTTATCAAAATCGGATGACCCCTTCAAGGTCACAGCTTAGGTAACTTTGAAATTTCAAATGGAAACCTATATCGTGTAT
>JAODGA020020487.1:0-14072 GCA_027574885.2 Drusilla canaliculata | reverse complement strand
TTTTTTAACGCATCGACTGCTGTGGTCATTAGCGTATGTTGGGCCCTTGTTCGAATGGAACGAGTTATGATGAACAACGCGCCCCGTTAATATTTGACAAGAACCACTTTTTTCTTTGACCTTATCCGGGAATCAAACCGAGGACCTCTCACATTGCAGTCATTGAACGTTACGATATTAAAATGTATTTTCACACTTAAAAAGCATTCACAACTCGTTCTTCGGTGTCTTGCAGCAACTTCTTCTTCGTGCTATAAACGTCACTTATCAAGCTTGTTACGTAATATACTATATTGGATTATTCAACAAATTTGTCACAACTTTCTATTTCAAAGTCAAGACGAAAACACACCACGTAATCTAATGCCATACTTGTAATAAAAAGGTAATCAATATTAAGAATGTCTTTAGAAATGAGTAATAAAGTACTTAAATAATGAGATATCATCTAATTAAAAACTGCCACTACAGAGCTCATAATAAAACACCTATAAACTAATAAACTAGTAGGATCAATGACCCCTAGTACTAAAATACTTAAAATAAATGACATATTAAGTAATTTAAATAATTTTAATGTATTATAGAAAATTAACATAAATAATTTAAAGTTAATTTACCAAGGTTGAATTCTATACTGATCGATACACGTTCCTTGAATACCGCAAACAATTATTTGATAATTATTCAAATAAAGCAATATCTATTTTAGTTTTAATTTACCTAAAACCTGTGAAAATACTACGTCATAATGCATTCATTAAATTTACATCGATATTGAAAATTTATGTATAAATATAATTATACTGCAATTAGAGCCGATTAAGGACATCACTCAAAAACGTAATTTTATCGTTAATAATAAATGTGTGTCGTTTATAGTGTTGGATATTAGTCTTCAATAAATTTATTTATTGAAAGTTAATATAGTGTTAAATACATTTTGCTTGTGAATATTAACGTATATTGCTTTGTATGAGCCCTGGGTTATTTTCCCGCCAATTTCACTATTATCACATATTTTCCTACATGTGCTGCTTTAATTTTGGTAAATATTAATAAACAATTTTTCAAGTGGACATATGTGAATATTTGTAATATGAAATTTTAAAATATAATCTTTAAAAATTCGTATTTTTAAGAAGTTATTAAAATATTGAATCAATTATCGCCGAAGAATTAGAGCGAGCCGCTGTGTAAACACGAAAAAGATTCAATTGCTGTTTGCGCGTGCCAATTAAACGCTCGGGTAATCTTCAACTCTTCAACTTCTTTTCCGCCGACGCCGGGCACTCACTATCCACGAAACCATCATTAACATAGCGCAAACTTTGGCGCCAACAACGCCAGCTAATCGCTATTATGAGCGATGATATCGCCCCTGCCGTTACGATTCTCACCCCTTGCTCGCCGCGGAGTCAATACAGCCAACCGGCATCGGTATTGATACGGCCACACTTTCATTTCCGACATATTTGTGATGTCCTCGTTGAATCCACACAGTAGTCATTATACGGGAAATGATTACACAGCGCTGAGTGCTGACATTATAGGAATAAAAGTGAAATGTGGATGTCGGCGCCACACTAGTTTATTTAATCAGCTGTGAAAGCAAATGTGATTATGCATGAAACGAAAACGCCCGATAATCATGCGTGCATTGATTAATACACAACGGCGTATTAAATACAGACAGCGCTTAATGGTCGTATAAATAGTGGATGTGTTGTTATTCACGGGCTGTAATCATATGATTAAAAATTTGATACTTTAGTATACGTACAAATAGAATATAGGTGATTTTGAAGTTGTAACAGATCAATGACTCCCATTACCCCTCTAATGGGAGTCAATGATCAAGCGTCCTGACATTCATACGAAAGTTAATATTAATAAAGATTATAGACCACCTCGGTGGCATAGTGTTATGTTCAATGACTACAATGCGAGAGGTCTTGGGTTCGACTCCCGGCTAAGGTCAAAGAAAAAGGTGGTTCTTGTCAAATATGAACGGAGCGCGTTGTTCTTCATAACTCGTTCCATTCGAACAAGGGCCCAACATACGCTAATGACCACAGCAGTCGATGCGATAAAGAAAATGAAGATTATACCAAAAAATTTTCAATTAATGTTTTGCTTAAATGACTCCTATAACCCTCTTTATCATATAGGTACCTGTAAAGAGTCTATATGTAATTTTGAAGTAGTATTGGTGAACAAATGGAAATTCTGACTAGTCATTCCTGAAGATATTTATTACTGATTCGGTATGCATTGTCCCATACAGTAACGCGCTCGCGCTGATAACATTCCCGCCAGCGCCATTGTTTTTCCCCGGCCGAGGGGAAATTGATTTTGCGTCAAGTCAAAGAACACAAGTCTGGAACAGACTCGTTTCTTTTCGGGAGTCAATTATGCTCCTGTTTTGAGCACTGCGTTTAAAAATTGAATTCGTTCCTCCGATGCAAAAGTTATATGCATAAAGTAAACCTCGGGAACAAATCAGACATGTCTGGGAAGTGATGTAAAAGGTTTTCCAAGGGCGGTGGCAGCGTCGGCAGTAGTGGAGGAAGCGGCGGCGGCGGCAACGGCGAGAAGCGATTGGTAAACTTTTCAAGAATGTCTCCGGCATGCCGGGCATGGCGTGCGCGCGGAAAGTTGGGCAGGTTTTCTAAATTCATGGCAAACTTGCCTGACAGCGTCGGCGGCGAGTTGCTCGTTTAATTCGGTCAAATTTGATCGAATGTGATGCAATCGCGGTGCAGCGACATGACGGAATCAAGGTGTACAACCATATCCGGATTTGTTGGGTATCACAATTACGCCACAAATCGATGGATGCCTATAAATAACGTTATGCTGCTATTTGTCAATACATCAATCAATTTCCCGCCATTTGCGAGTATGCGGAGGGCCTGTCTCGCAAACGCGCTGGCATCTTAATGGAATTCGCATTTCTTTCCGCCGGCGCGGCTGGCGGCGGTGAAAGTTGTATGATCGGATAATAATGCGCGTTGACGCTCGTTTGTCAGGGGATAATCCCAGAAAATCACTTAGCGGAATGAGCGCAAGACTGTGCTGACTGTGATGTCGATACAGACGTCACGTGTACGCATGTGTAGCACGCGTACGTACACACGTACGTGCAAATCGCATCACCGGCACGAAGGGCTCGGATAAAAAATAAGGGTAATTGAATGAAGCGGCAAGAGGGAAACGGGACACGTGAAGACGCCACGTCAGGAATGTTGAGGAGGTGCACGAGGTGCGCAACCATTCCGGGTGTTGGGGGGTGGGCGGGTAGCGGGTGGCGGGTTGGCGTCGAGCAATGTTGGTAAGAGAGTGCTGGGGAGACTCGGAAGTGTTGGCGTCATGGGTGGGGATGGTGCATTGGCCGGTAATAAAAAAGGCATTACGTTTTTACTATTTTGTGCGAGTAAATAGAGCATATATCAATGTAATTCACTTACTTACCAGCCCCCCCACGCACACCACCAACACGTGCAAGACGCTTGGGCCACAACAACAACTACGAGATTCCACGTTAGGACCACTACCGTCGTACTACGTGTAGGAATAGAAGCAACGTGCGGTATCAACTCAGGACTGCGGTGGAGAAAAAGCTTGTAGCGTCTGTGGGTTTGTGGGGATCTTCCAGATAGTGAGCGCCGCCTAGGGTTGGGGGTGGGTTGGCATAGTGGCGCGTCGCGAAGGTGGCAATGATGTAAGGGATCTCGCGTTCCGAACGCCGCAACAAACACACACACACACTAACACACACACACACATACACACAAATAGTGAGTAATACGGATGCGCAGACGGACGGAAAACAACGCCGCCGCCGCTGCAGCTTCGTCGGCAGCCGGAAACAAATACGAATATAGTGGAGTATTGTCTAATATTTCAAATAGATCCTTTTACGAAGTCCTTTAAAACCGCTGTCGCGCGGCGCGCAAACATCGCGGCGCGCTCATGCTGGGAGGCGGCTATATTTCGCCGGGGCGTTTCTTCATTTCCCGCGCACCGGCACAAGATACATACACCCACACACACCGCACTGCTTTGGAACTATGCGCACCAGCTCGCGTAAGAGAGCAGATTTGATTCTTTTTCTTGGCGGGTGCGCTAACACCCATCCAACCACCCATTGGAAGGAGGCGGTGGTGGGCGCGAACGTTGCGACTGGCGCGCCGCTTATTAAATGACAACTCGTTTTGTTCTACCAACTTGTCAAAGGGACAATAAAAGCGTATCATTTATATCCACGATTTACAGCTGGAATCAAATTTAGTCGCCGGCGCAAAATAAACGAATTTACATTCGAGATTTGCAGATCAGAGTCAGACGTTCGTCATGCCGTAATTCGTAATATTCACAAAAGAATACGAAATTGCGTAATACAAATTGTATATTTTTGCTAAATTTGAACTTGTACATCAAAGACAAAGACACACTAATATGTTTTTTGTATACCTTGCTAAAGTGGAGTATAACTCATCAATAAACAATGTAACGTCTAATTATGTTAACGAGTGATGATAAACATCCAAACAAAGCAGAATACATTTTTCTTCAAAACTAGTGAGAATAGGAATTGCTGCGTTTTGGTTGGTTGAAATCTCCACGATTCTCTACGATTATCCACAAATTGATTTGATTTGCGTTCACACCAAATTTTCGTTGCGTACGTAAATAACTAGTATTTGAATGAGAGCGTCAAATTCTCATTCAAATACAAATAAAGAAGTTGCTACACCCAACACAAGTTTGGTTTGAACGCTGCCTTATAGAAAAAACCCAATTGCCAGAGATGCAACTTTAAAACGTCAAACGAAGGCTAACAGTTATAACAAAATGTCAACAACAGCCTCTAAAATTGTAAATTTATGTTCAAATTGTGCGTAAAGTATTATTTCTATTTCTACGACCAAATTGAACCCGTTTTGTACACATTGTCAAAATGGGAACATGGACATGTCATGTATTACATTATTAAAGATCCAAATATCATTAGTATGCAAAAGTGCACCAGCATGAAAAATGAGTTTGTCTAAGATAATTGCAACCATATTATTATAGTTGTAACATGTCAACACGTATATTGAATTCTATAGTAGTTTCCACAGGATCGGACTTGATATTGTTTACAATTAAGAGCTGCTAAATATAGATCCTCATAGTCTATTTATGAACTGATTGAATGCACTATATTTTGGATTCTGCTAAGTTTATCTGGATACTAGTATAGTTTGAATGATTTTGGTTGGTTTTGTGTTTTGTAGGTTGTGCTGTCCGTCTCTGTACGACTATGCCTCGCCAGCTTCCGCCGCCACCGTGGGTAATGGGAGTCGAGTTACATAACAAGATAGACAAGTTGGAATGGCGGATGGGATAGGAAAGCCGAAAACCGTGTGCGGGGTACAGAGAAAGGCATTTTGGCGTAATTGTGTGCGAATTCGGATTGCACGAATCCACCGCTCCTCTCTCACACCGCTTCATTTGCGCATGTACACACACGCACGGCGCGGCGTGCGGCATTGTCGACATGCCCATGTCACCGTGCCAACGAACCGGCCCCCACTGCTCATGGACGGATGCGGCGGCGGCAGCATCGCCATCGAACTCGTACGTGCATTAGTCGTACGAATTTACTATGTAAATTAACGCCGGCACGTCGCCTAATCACGACCGGTACACGCGTCGCTACTTGCCACACGCGGAGCCGACCGACGCCGCCGCCGCTGTCGCGCGAGCTTGCACTCATCGTCGCATCGCTCCGGTGGCGGCAGGCGGGCAGGCAGCCGTCGCGTAACAAGGTTATATTGTTGTACTCGGGTTTCCGCACGCCGATGACTGGAATATCAGATATACCTGTGCGCCGCATGAATGGGACGCGGCGCGTAACCGGCAACAACTCGTTGCCAACTCATTGCCACCGCTGCCGCCTCCCCCCGCTTTCGCCCTATGGTTCTAGCAGATGCTGCACGATGCATTGATGGCAATTGGGGCAAACGAGCGTAACGGCGATGCGCGCAACTTACTTACCAACTCTCGATCTGTTGACACTCATATTTCTCCGGCAATTGATTGCGGAGAAATACCACACGTCTGGGGTTGTATGTATTTAAGGGCTGTATACGTAGAATAGATTCAATCAACAAAGATTCTGTTGACATCAATTGCTTACTGGCAAATTTCGATTCAGTATAATTTATTACTAAGGTGTCTAATGAACCCATAATATTATTATTCTTCTAATTGATCTCCAATTGAAGAACTAAAATAGCATACTATCAAAATAGAAGACCTCATTAATTTTCTTTCTCTTTCCACATTTGTATAGTAGTATCGTGATACATTTCATGTGAAGAGATTTGACTTCATTGAATTTTTTATTGGTTTCTCTTGTTGTATGCCAATTCCAAACATTTAAATAGGATTGAATAATAAAGGAGAGCGGAGCTAAAAGTAAGAAGGGTCAGTTGTTCCAGTTGAAATATCTTCCTTAAAATAAATTTATATTAGAAAATAAACATGTAAATCCTTCAGTCGTGTAAATAAAGATTTTATTCTTAGTATTTTTTGGTATTTCTTGCAAACTTGGGTAATTAACATTTTGGTGATTTCATATTAAGATATATTTAATATTCGGATATAATACACAAAATCCTTTAAATTATTAAATTCTAACTTCCAATTTGATCGCATGACAACATTGTTGTTAGGTCTAAAAGTTCCTTTTTTAAGGCATGTTGTTATCACTTTTTCTTAAACGTTGTCTGTTGAAATTGTTACTTTAATTCACGTTCAGGTGAAGAATGGGTTTATTGTATGGAATTTAAAAAATTGAATCATTCTAAATAGAGCAAAAACTCTTCAATATACTCAAAACTTGTATAAAGGTATACTTTTCTTTAAATTGTGATATTTATGAAATTGCTGATGATTGATAAGATTCATATTCTTTCATATGATTGAAGGCTGGTAATTAATATAAGGAATAGTTTCTATAAATGAGTCGAGTGCATTTCCTCAAGTTATATTTCTTACAAATCATTTAACAACTTGCTCCATGATACAAAGACAACTTAGAAAACTATCTTAATATCATAGTTACACCTATAAGTCAATTGTAATATTGGAATACTAATGTTTAAACCAAGTTGTGACAAAATTTGAAGATAATTTAAAAAAAACCGAAATTTTAGCTCCGCTCTCCCCTACTCTTAACTAGGTGGAAGTATTATAATAGTATGTAATATTCAACTCTTATATGAGCTGTTTTCGTGTTCTCTTTCATTTAAAGCAAGTTGTTTCGAAATAAACGCGGTAAACGTGTGAACGTGTAAATCACAGTGCAAAATCCGGACGCAATTTATAATTTGCAAACTTTGCGATGCTAATAATAGAAGTTAAGAAATATAATCGATCATGCGGTCGCCAAGAAAGTGGGCTTGAGGTACGCAAGCGGCGCCAATGCATGATCGAGGCGAGCGCATGCCGAGAGGCATGCAAAGTTTATGTTTACTCGCTCACCATAATAAGCACACCACACCGCCGCCGCGCGACCGCCGCCAACGGCGGATGCTCATTTTTTTGCTCTATTATCTTAGCACGCGCAACTTTTCCATTCGAATTCGCATTTGCATAAACTAATTAAAAAGTTTGGACATGACGCGTCCTTTGCGCGTATGACTTGGCGCTGGAAAGAAGTCTCGTGCTCGCGGATGGCGTCTGATAGTTGCGCGGCGGTGGCAATTTGCGCCGGTGGCGGCAACGGCGGCGGCGGCGGTGAAAACCGGCGTGCTCGACGTGGCGACGCGCACTAATTCAATCCGAATAGTTTCATTTGCGTTCTTGCCGCGGCGCCGACTGATAATTAGAGTTACACCTTCAGTGACGGAGTTGGCGTGCGAGGAATAGAACGCGAATAGTGTGACTGCCGGGTGGAAGGAGGCAGGAGGGAGGAGGCGGCAATGGCGGAAATAGTGCGCGTCTATAAAGTTCGAAACTCGAACCGCCATTGCACAATGATCAATCATGTAATAATGCACTTACATGTTTCGCGAACTGCTGAACAGGTGCAACGGCGCACGCTTCGCATAATCCGATCGCCGCCCCCGTCGCCAACGATCGGCGGAAGTACGCGCGAATGATCATACTAGGCGATTGTGAGTTTATGAAAGTTCCTTTCTCGTGTTTCCCGATTCCTCTGTTGATGTCAGTTACGAAATATGAGTTTTGAAGGGATTCCAACTAGCTGACCGGATGTGAAATTATTTTAAGTTTTCTTGGGCTAATTTGGCATGTCACCAACAGGGTACAGTAATGACAGTGTCAGATATTTGTTTTTAAAGAAACTACACTGTTATATTCAGTTTGTTAAACTTTTTTTTAAAGAAATTGTTTTTTGTGTAGAACGGAAAGCAATTAGAAGAAGACAAAAAACTACAAACGTTTGATATGACATTATAGAGAGTGAAATTGATACGAGAGAAATCAGTCTGTTGAAATTATCAGCTGAGGAAGCTCTTCATATAAATTTAGGTTCCGTTGTTTAGGTTTTGTAGCCTCGTTTCTTAAATTGTTTGACTAAGTGTTGTTGTAGTGCAATTTTTATTGCCCACAATTTTTTGCGTCCGGCCAGCGAGAGCTGTTTGTTGTTAAATTACTGAAACTGGAGCGCACCCAAGGAGCGTACACCGTAATCGAATTATATACGAAATTGATAAATGATTATTACGTTGTTTTCGGTAATTCGTAGATTGCTTTCGGGTTATTGATATCGACGATTATTCCACGTTTCTGTTTTTCCAGCGTCGGTGATTCGGTTACCGTGCGCTTACCGCGAGCGCAGCTACCCCTCAGGCGGTTGATCTGCCGCCTCCACCGCCGCCACTGTACAGAGATATCAAGCGCGATCCGAAATCAAAAGAAGCCCGTGGCCCGAGCGGCCGATCGTTCGCAGCGACGCAATCGAATCATCCTAATGAAGATATCGGACTTTGCCCCTTCAAATTGTACCCTCATTAAATGGATTTATCGATTCGCTGTTATTATCTCCATAAATATTGTTGCCATTGACGAAATAGATCGCATGCAATTTAATAATAAATTACCTCGCCGGCGGTCGGTGAGGCATGGCCGCATGGAAATTGGGGCAGTGAGGAAATTGGGCCGAAACAAAAAGAAACAAAAACCGCATTTTGGGTAGATTATCAATTTTTGATAGATTTGAGATTTTTGTGTTTCGCACGCACGCAGCGCGCAGGTTCGGCGGCGTTACGGACCGTGTGCATAATTTACGCGGGACAAGTGCTGCCCTCCCCCGGACAATCCTGCGAATCGATGCGCCCCCCCTCCGATGCGGGGGCGGCTCGAGTGTTAATATTTTACGTGTTATGAAGCCGTAAATGGCCCGCGGATGTTTGCCTAGAAAGTTGCCCGCTGCGTCGATTACGCGGTGGCGGCGGCTGCGGCGGCGGTGGTATAAAATCCCGAGTGCATGCGCCGCAACAGCAAGACATTGAAATAGTCATGCGAATCATGCGACACGTGCGCCAAACTAGCGAGCGAATAAATGATTTATATTCCGAAACGCCGACCAGGAGCGACGAATGCACATGGAATAACAAGTTTCACTCGACGGCGGCGGTAATATTTAAAATGTACGATGCGCGTGTAGATGCGAGGGGGTGGGGGTGGTAGCATCGTGTCCTTGCCCTTTTTTGGGCGAAAAAGTAGATGTGTGTGTGTGTGTGTGTGTGGCCACCGAATGCACATTCCGTGGTTTTTGTCGTCGCCCACAGACGGAATGCACTAGCATCCTGCGGCTATGTACAGTTAGCTTGTCTACGTGTCTGTAAGGATGGCGGCGTTGGGTGGCAGAGACGTGGGGGTGGCAACACACGTTCGCCGGCTCGTAAAACCATCGCCGTGTACGAAATAACCTCGGCGGTAGCTCGCGCGCGCGTAAAGTTTATATTCAAGTTCGCTCTATTAGTTATACATGTTAGCGGAGCAACATGCCTGCACACACACATGTTGGAGGCGGCGCGTACGTATCGAAAGTGGCTATGCGCCCGAGAGCGAGCGTGGTTGCCATTGCCTGGCGTTTAGCATGAACACCAGCAAAACTTACGACAAAAGCTGCTCGCCGAGTGCGCACGTTGGCGAATGCAGTGCAACTAGCGCATGACGACTCCAGCAGCCGAGCGCAACTAATAGCCGCCCGCTAAGAAAACACATCATATCTGCGAAAGTTGATTAGTCCCGCGTACTTCCAGCGCTCTGTCCTGGTTTTGTTTGCACGCGCATAGCGCACTGCTGCAAGCGCCGCCAAATTGCCCCACTTTGCAAGTTAGCATAGTTTACTCTATTTATGTTGATGTTTAGTTTCATGGTAATGAAATATTAATTGCAATAGAATAAACTGTTTTTACATAATTTCCTTGGGCGATGGCAACATGTTGTTGGACTGTGTTTATTCCGTAATTGAAATTGGCACACCCTTGCACAGCGCTATTTTCTCTCATTTAGTATTCCGAAACCCAATTATCTGACCATTCTTTCTGAATATAGCCAATCAGTATGTCATATGACATATTTTGCTTACTTTATGTGTAATGTCTATGAATTTAAATGAAATAACAGCACCTTATTAAATTGAACAGTATTATTATTTTCAACTAACATTTGTATCACCTCTATAAAATTTACGTTTTTATAAGTAGTTTAAACATTCAACTTTTATTGCACGAAAACCTGACAATATTGTTTAACAGTCAGGCCATAAGTTTCATAACAACATAACATAACATAACATAACAACTTGTTACGATATGGGACATCGATCGCCTTCTCCGTGCAACGCTAGCTATATATTTGTGTGCCACAAACACAGTTCGACGCTCGCGCAATGCATGCGTACACCAAAGTGCGCTGACAACGCACAATCAGCTGTTTTTGATTATAATAAAAATTTCCGTCATCATGCAATTAAAATGCATTTTTGCATATCGTCGTAGATAGAGTGAATAAACTCGTTGATAATTTCTTTGCGCTCAAAAGGCATTCACCACACGACTCTCTATCTCGTATGGCTATTGCTTCGATAAACATCCCTTATCAAGCTCGTTACGATTTTTTTTCTAAATTACCAAAATAGAAATTTTATAAATAATTAAGTTTGAAGTTCTTATATGTTCTAAAAACTAGTTTTAGTATAATCTACTAAGTATATGGTAATACAAACAAATAAATCAATTTTCTTCAAATTTTGGAAAATTTGTTTTTCCGTAAAAAAGTGTTTATTTAAAAATGTATTGTTTAACTAGTATTGGTATTGAAATAGCACAATCAACAATTCTTCAACCGCCTTTGTTCTCGAAATATATTCACTTCCATTAGCAAATATTGTCAATTCGTCAAAAAACGCCATAAAAACTCTATATGTATGCGTAGTATTAATCGAATATATAATAGAAATGCTGAAAAGTAACAAAGCCTTCAGGCGCTAGCGCCGCGCCACTGATCAAAATTTAATCAAATCGAATGTATTTTGCATTTTATACGGTTCGCTCCCGTTCGCAGCCCTTTTGCGCATTCCAATTCTCTTCAATTTGTCACACATGCATCGTTTTTCTACTCAACTAGGCCCTCCGCCACGTACGACGTAATGAAATTGATAAAATCGAATCAACATTATGGAAATATGCTTTTAATGAAATTATTTTCCCACATAGTCGCTTTATAATTTTCGTATTTTCAAGCGTAGGCTGCCGCCACCGTCGTCGCCACTGCCGCCACCGCCGCCGCCGATGATTCCCTCGCGTATGAGTGCGTGCAGCGCTCACACTGTATCAATTTGGTTGATGGAACGAATGCAAACAGAGCGCATTAGGCGTAGTCCGAGTGTGCTTTTCAAAGTGTCGTAAGTGATTCCTGTTTTTCTTTGCATTTTATGTCTTTAACAGGAAACTCAGGCAAAGTAGTGTTCTGCATACTCATCAATAAACAATGTAATAATGTCTATTTATATTAACAAGTGACGATAAACATCTAAAACAAAACTGAATTAAAGATTTTTTTAAACTAGTGAGGATAAAATTTGCAGCGTTGTGGTTGGTTAAAATCACTATGATTCTCGACGATTCTTCACAAACCGGTATTGATTTTCATTCCAATGGAATACATGCGTTCACACCGAATTTTTGTAGCGTACGTAGGTCACTAGTAGGCTAGTAGGCTAGTTTTGACGCTCTTATTCGAATACAAATAAACAACTCGCTACAAACAACGCAACTTTGGTTTGAACGCTGCCTTATAGAAAAAAAAAACCAATTGGCGGAAATGCAACTATAACCTTAAAACGTCAAACAACGGCTATCAGTTATAATGAAATGTCAAGAACAGCCTTTAAAATTGTCAATTTTTGTTCAAACTAAGTACGTAGTTTGTAGTTTGTATAATCTTTGGTAAGTTAACTTTCGGACAAATTAAGCAAAAAGACGTTGTGCTCTGCCAGTCAAGATCTGACTGGTCTTCTCTCATATTCCAAAAAACCGTTGCGAGTGCAAATTTTTTCCTGGCTCGTTGCTTAAAGTACTATTCATTCATAATATCATTTCATAATTTTAAAGTTGCGTATCTTCAAATCGGTAAAATAATTGAAAGTTGTACAAATATTGATACATTGGCAACAGCATTACGAATGTAATAATAGAACGCGTCGCCCAGCACCGAGGTGCTGAAAAATGAAAAACTTGACGACGCAAAGTAAAATGAAGAGCTTATTAAAGTAGGAAAGATTAATAAGCAAAAACCGAACGGCGCGGCGGCAATTTCGAAGAAGCGGCGCGCGGCGTGCGAACAAAAACGAAATGATTTCAATTAAAGTTGGAGAAAGCAATTATTCATTCGCGCGATGAAATAACGCCCGCCCGCGCGAACGCTAAGCGTCACGAGCTTAAATTACTTCTTGTCATTTTTCTCTATCTAAATACGCGCCTCGTCGACGCGCCGCGCTATTTTCCACCGTCCGCGCCACTCCTTCATTGTCTCAGCCACCTTCGCCGGCATCTCGCACTTCGTCGCCTTCGCCATGCGCTTTCGCTAGTTTTTCCACTTCGAGGCGTTAATGTTTGAGTAGTTTTTCCTCATTTTCGAGTGTATTTAATCAGCATTTGCATGCGGCGAATGCTGTTTGCCAACTTTTGGAACACCGCGCCATGTGCATTTTGCGCGCGCGCCTTCACAATGCATCTCAATATTGACATACAATACGGGCGCACTCAAATTGTGCTCATTATCCTTAGTCCCGCTATGCTTGCGGTATCCAGACAGGAAGATAATGATCGTTTTTAACGTATAGTTACTCAACTATTTTCCGGAGGTAAAATAATGATTAATTATAAATTCGGAAACGTATTCCGTCGGTAGTTCAACAAGTTTGCAAGTTGTTGGAAATGCAAGACTTCTGTTTACTCATATCCCAAGCTTTAATAATATATGTTTTAACAATACATTATACAAATTGCTAAACTTATCTACAGCTTTCTAATCTTAGCATACTCACATTACAATAACATATTTATTAACAATCAATTATTTAAATCTAGTGGAAAAAAAATTTGCCTTTCGATGGGATTTGAATGTTTTCACAAGTCCTTCAAAACTTTTGGTTTTAATACAAAAATGTATATTTAAACAATCAATCAATTTAGGCTAGATGTTTCTTCTTTTGGGACATATTGCTACTACTCTTTCTTCCTCGTTGTCTGCTGAAATTATTACTTTAATTCAAATTCAGGTGAAGAATGGGTTTATTGTATAGAATGTAAAAACTGGAGTCATTCTAGATAAAGCAAAAATGTATCAATATACTCAAAACTTGAATAAAAGAATAATATTGTCTAAATCGTAATTATGATAAACCTGCTAATAATTTATAAGATACATATTCCTTCATATAATTGAAGACTGGTAATTAATATAAGGAAAAGTTTTCATAAATGAGGCAATGCGTAATAACAGTATATAGATTCGTTTTTATTGCATATATCGTCGTT